>CAHIKZ030002332.1:0-282466 GCA_903632075.3 Acanthosepion pharaonis | reverse complement strand
ATATAGATAAAATGATGTAATGGATTAATGGAAAGTGTTGTGGAGATCTTAGAGTAGGGGAAAGTTTATAAATTGTAAATAAGATAGTGTAAAGAGGTTATAGCAGGAGAATATAGAAATTAGAATTAGTAATACTTTCGACATTTGATGGGGAGTGAATATTATGGAAATATAGCAGTTAAACTTATATTATGGAAATTTTAATTTTTTATGCCAACATTTTAACACTAATTCTTTTCTTTGATTCAATAGTTGGGTTTGATTATTGGATTTTAATATTCTAATTTTTCTATTAAAC
This sequence comes from Acanthosepion pharaonis, assembly GCA_903632075.3. Classification (NCBI taxonomy): domain Eukaryota; kingdom Metazoa; phylum Mollusca; class Cephalopoda; order Sepiida; family Sepiidae; genus Acanthosepion; species Acanthosepion pharaonis. Next base: position 282,168 of record CAHIKZ030002332.1, on the reverse strand, counting down.
ATAAATCACACCTATCTCTAAGACTATTAAAGTATGTGTGGAATCAATAATCTTCCAAACCATCCGTGGGCTCAAACCTTTCTCCTTCAATTCCCCAAATTTTTTTTGGTGTTTTACTTTAAAAGGTTAGAAAGTGAATGCCTATGGGTATAAAATCTCTATTTCCATTCCCCTGTGGAAATACCAATGTAAACATTATAATTTTTCATATTTTCGTTGGTGGAAAAGTTTCTGTTTTTTAGCTTTTACAGTTAAATTTCTATTTCTGACACAAACTCAGTCCACACTGGGTTTGATAAAACAGACAACCGATATCTTCATCTGCTGAAATAGACTATTCCCCATATGAGGTGATTTTATTGTTTATTAATTATTTGCTCTGTAATAATAATCTGGGCTCTTTTTTGGATCAGTTTTAGTATTTTTATATTACTTGGATCCACTTGGATCATATATCAATGGATTTGTTACCATTATATATATATATATATATATATATATATATATATATATATATATATATATATAAAAACACATGCATGATATATTGAAATGTATACTTATATACATATCAACAAGTCTATTGCTCTAAGATAAACAACCCAAAATAAATAACATTTTAGTACAATTGCAAAGTCCATAGATCAGAACAGTGATACAAACACTAATCAGTTGTATACAAAAAGTAGAGATTTTGTGTGTGTGAAGCTCATTGGAAATTGATCCATTCTTGGTTGCAATGCACCAATGAATAGCAAAAATAAGAAAGTTCACTTGAAAGAAATCAATGAAGAGTTGCAATATCTCATATGAAAAATACACTCTTCATGTCAGAAAATGAAACATTTAAAAATTTATTAATGAATACTAAAAGCAAAAATGCGAACCAGAAAATAAAAGAAAGACAGTCATAGTGTGTCACTAAATCTAGTCAACAGACAATAATATGAAACCTTGAGATAAATTATAATTAATTTATTGGCACCTAGGACAGTCATACAGTGTTGCTAATGGTTTTCAAGATCCGAGTATTTTCTGATTAATCTGGTGATATTTAAAAATCACTTAAGTTAATAATCACCTGGCCATTGTAATTTTAATTCTTTTAACTTGCCACATTAAAGAAAAAAGCTAGGAAAACAAGGAGCTTATAATAAATTTTATTGTTGTTCACATTACCATTTGACTTTAATAAGACTGACTGACTGATATGTTTTTTTTATGATGGTTTATCAACCCTTGGTGGGTTATTTAAAGCTGAAATATATCCTAGCTTGTAAGAATAATTCTTTTTTGTGAGTGAATATTGGAATAACAATATTTTGAGAATAACAATGATTTTTCCAGATAACAAATCCTACTTTGTACCCCATAGTTAGGAGGAAAAGATTGGTTTCTACCTTTCCCATGATCATTTGTACATAAATGGATATAATGAACCTGGCTGGAATTTGAACTCCCGCTCCAAATTTTTCATTCCAAGCCACTAACCATTACCCCCTCACATCCTTTCACAAGACAGAGTGAAATGCAAATCATAACTGCTCATAAAAATCAAAACATTACAGATAAAATTTTCAAACACATCAGAAATTTAACTATCTTGGAAGTGCTTTAGCAGAAGATGACACTAAAATCTGAATAGTAAAAGATGTCTTTCAAAAGCTAAACAAAATATTAAGAAACAGGAAATTTTTTTAGGAACAGAGAAAAGGATGCTGAGCTGCTACATAATCTCAGTCCTCCTATATGCCAATGAGATGATTTTTTCATTGTTGAAAAAAAGAAATGAGGTAACAGAGATGTGGTTCTATAGAAGGATACTGAGAACACCAAGGATTGAGCATATGAAAAACAAGGATATTTTTTAGGAAAATAGAATGAAAAGGAGTCTTGTACTTAGAATCAGAAAGAAACAATTGAAATATCCGGTGCACAGAATGAGGAAAGAAGGCTTGGTGTATTTGCTCCTCACAGGACATATTGAAAATAAAAGGACAGAAGAAACATTGAATAACCTACCTAATAAGATTGTATAAATGGATGGAATGGGAGATAAAAAAAAGGTTCAAACACTGGTTTGAACTACAAAGAATAGGAAGTAGTGGAGAGTCATGATCGTATATGTCCTGAAGATTTAATACTCATAAAACACAAGAGAATAAAAAAAATGGGGAATAACATAATTGAAAAATTTTTGCAAATGAACAAATATCACACTGAAAAAAGGGCATCATTTAGAATTAAAAGTATCACTAAACAACAAAAGTGAGGAAACTGTGGAGAGCCATGTCCTGAGACAAAGAATTTTGAAAAATTGGTTTATGTGCATTCCATGCAAAGATCCTGTTTTACTTATTCTATTGTGGCATATATGGATAAAATATAATCAAAAGGAACAACATGTTGGGAAAATAGAGGAGATAGAATTTTGAGACAGATAGAGACTAAATTGATGTAGAGGGAAAAAAAAAGTGAGAAAGTGAGACCTAATGAAGGAGAGTAAAATAAATAGAGATAATTGTTGATTAAAATGGTTACTAAAAGAGAGAGATTGGGCAGATCCAATTAATCATGCCTCTAACAAATGTGACTACTTTACAAGACTTATTCTTTTTTATTACTATCAAATTCATTTTTATTTTATTTCTTTTTAAATTTCCACTGGATATATCGTCTTGCAGGAAAAAATTTTGTTAGTTTAAACAGGAATCCTGATCAAATCTTCAAGACAATATATCAATCTGGCTCAAATTCTTCATCTTAGTTTTGTCAACATTTTTTATCTTTGTCTTTCTTACTGGTATCTTTTGTCACTAAATTTTCCCAGACTTAGACTAGAAATATTTTACCAGAAACTAAACCCAATCAGCAAAAGTTTGATCATCCAACTCAAATCTAAGAAAGTTTTCTCTTTCTTTACAGATTGTAGACTTAACTGATTGTTTTTTTATAAAAAAGCTTATCAACCTTTTATATTTATTTAAAGAAATTTCAAAATTTTTCAGTTTAAGAAATTTTTGAGATAATAATTAAACCTGAGTCAGACTAATTAACCCATAACTGGTGGGGAACAAAAGGATTCATGCTTTCCCAACAGCTAATAGACTAAATGAATATAAAGAATCCTGACTGGAACTGGAACTTTTGCTTTTTAGCATTCCAATGTCTCCATTATACCACTCATGCACATCCAATCTTCCGAGCACCTGGTATTCCTCCGTGGTCACCCATCTAGTACTGACTGGGCTTGACATTGAATAGCTTCAGTGATTGTATGAGAACTGTTGGGCAAATGATATATTCGCAAGCCAACATATTGTTCTTAAAAAAGCAAATTAATCAAAATAAATTCTGTCTTAACAATATAATAAATGCAGCAAATATCTCAGGGAATTAAAATAAATTTCTGTTAAATTATAGAGAATATAAAATATTTTTTTATCATAAGTCCTTTTCTTCTGGTCAACTGTCACTTAATTATCATAAAACACTTGCTTTTTGAAAATGTATATTTCACTGTATAAAGCATGTTTAAAAATATACAAGGGCCAGTCAGTAACAGTTTTTTCACATTAGCTGAGTTTTGATCAGAAATTTTCACTCAATATATCAGAGGTATAAGTTTAATATTCATTACTACATTAAGTGCATTTACAAGAATGAAGATCATGTTGAATTATTATCAAGCCCATCAAGGATATTGTTAAACTTATATCTGACTCAATTTATTGTTGTTTTTGCAATAAGTGATTAAACTTATAAATCAAGCCATTCGAAATATAGCTCCTATTATTATATTTTCCTGTGTTATATTATTTTTTAATCGCTTCCTTCAATTTTTCTATCCTTTTTCACAATTAATATTCTATGAAGCTGTGGAGAGCCATGGCACACAGAAAAGAATCAACAATGTCATTATAAGTAATATCTTACTGAAGATTAATAACTTTGAAACTATTAAAATATATCTAAAAATATTAACCTGTATAAAACTATTATTGATTTAATATGATTAAACATCTGGTATTGATTTAAATTTGGAAAAGTTTCTGTGGAATTGTCAGTTTTTTTCAAATTGTGCAATATTCCCATTCCTTGATGTTCATTATTTGGACTTTTTTCCTCATTTTTGCACCATATTTATCAACAATGTTTCGGCTTTTGGGGGACCAAGGTTTTTTCAGGATTGGAATGCAACTGAACCCAAGCCACGTCTCACTGGGCTCACTGTTCTATTCCTCTTTGATGTTTAATGGATGTTGGGTTCTGGGCATCCGAAGGAAATATTTGTCGATTGACCATCAGACCACTTCCATGATGCGAAAAATATCTTCCAGTTTGGACTTGAATATCAAGGCAGAAAAAATGCCGGTTCTTCTATTTTAATAGCAGCATAACAATGACTATCCCAACATCAAAAATAACTCACTCTTTGAGTCCACACAACTTTTTAAAATACAAATTTTTTTCCCTTCAAATTTGAAAACTCCAATAGCTTTTATCCACTACTAGTTTTTTTAATTTTTTTCATTCAACAACTGGGAGGGATGCCAAAATTTTGCATGTCAAAATACTTTTATAGAGACTCCTCGAAGGACTTGTTTTAATCTAAATATTCCGTCTTCAGTATGTCATCTACGGAATATGTGCCCTTTCTTTTGGTAAGTAATTTTCTTTTACATTGTAGGATACACACGATGCGCTGTTGCTTGGTTTGACGAGGTAAGTCACAGTTTTCTTTGCTATAAGGACACAGTCATTGCAGCACTAAAAAGCGAAATGAAAATAAAAAAACATTTTGTGCAATGCAGTATGAGAGTTACCAGTTACGCTAGAAGAAATAAAAGAAGAAGCGGAAAATGGTATCTTTATTGTGAAAATTAAAAAGCAATTGAAAGAAAGTAACAAAGAATGAAATCCAGACTTAAACACTTATTTGCTATGCAACGGTGTAGTAATCTTTGGTCAAAGGGTAGTAATACTGAGTGTGTTACAGAAGTGAATATTGAAGGATTTTCATAATAGACATCCTAGTATTTCAAGAATGAAATATTTGAGGAGAAGTTTCATATATTGGACCAGAATGGCCCAAGATATTGAAAAAATAGTGAAAGCTTGCAGCAAAACTACTTATTGCAAAGATAGAACCTTTGCCAAAGATAGATACATAATGGTGAAGATTGCATATAAATTTTGCAGGTCCTATGAATGGATCACATTATCTTGTGATGGCTGATAGTTTCACTAAATGGCCAGAAATTTATAAGTGCAAAAAAATCCATCTTAAGTGACAGTGAATTTCTTACATGAGCTGTTTGTGAGATATTGTATACTTGATAACAGAATGCAATTCACAGGTAAAGAATTTGAAGATTTTTGTAACAGGCTTTCCATTGAACATATTATGACCCAGCCGTATCACCCAAGGTCGAACAGACAAGCAGAATGATTTGTAGGAATGTTCAAATGAGCATTGAAGGAAGCAAGTCTTGAGAAAGTAAATGTGGAATCACTTCAAAATTTTCTGAGAATTTACTGTGTAACACCTAACCGTAATATACCATCAGGTATGTTGCCAGCAGAATTAATGTTTGTTAGAAAAGTAAAATTGGTGCTTGACAAGTTATTAACAAATCAAAAAACAGGAACGGATAGAAAAAAACAACACCAACAGTTTCAAGGTTGGCGATAAAGTATTCTTTAGAGCTTATAAGGATGGCAAAAAACATGGGACGACAGCATAATATCAGCAAGAATTGAGAAGTTGATTTAGATGGTAAAAGGGAAAAGATTTGAACATAAAAGGAACCATACCATAATCAGCTGAAAAAAAAAAAAGAAAAGTGGATCCAAGATGGAAACGCTACAAAGTCAAGTACATTGACAAACTCTTCAGAAAGAGGAGAGGGAGATATTAATACTAATAACAAATAAAATATTTATAAAAGTATTAATCTCAAAAGGCAGGGTAGATAGTACACCTCCCAATGACTATATGAACTAGTCCATAACTATAAAAAGCTCCAGGTCAGGTGAGAAAAAGCCGTTTGGAATCATTTTTCAGACTAATTAATGCTGGCGTCATGGCAGGTAAGCTGAAGCATGTTATAACAACTATCCAAATAACTACAAAGTAATTTAATAACTGCTTCTCTGATCAAATTTAAACACTATATTTTCCATTACTTAACAGTTGAAGAGAGATGAACAAAGTGATTAAATTTGATCTTTGAAAAAAGGGCAAAACACCAAAGTTGATCAAAGAGAATTATATTGCTAATACCAATGAAATTTAAAATAAAATATAATAATCAATGTAAAATGTTTTAAAACAATAGTAATCATTAATTCTTTAAGAAAACAATGGAAAAATCTTTAAAACAAAAACCAAATCAGAATATGTACATAAAAAAAAAAATGATAAAAAAATGTTTTATAAATTAAAGAGAACTTTCAAACTAGAAAATCTTAATACATAAATAAATAATACTTACCAATTATGCTTCCGGGAACAAAAACTAACATGCTATGAATAATAGAACCAGCCCAGTAGAGGCCAACATTACGATACCTCTGGCTGTAATAAATAAATAAAAAGAAACATAGAAAATTATATATTTGGATTTCAATAAATTTTATTAATCTAAAATTACTTGTACTTTTCCGTACAAAGTAGAAAAGGTAACAAAAGAAATTCAATATATAATTTTCAAGGATTCCAAAAATTTGACTTTATAATAAATAATAGTTAATAAAATAAATAATTGCTAAAAGTTTATTAAAACAGGATCTTGCTCGACAGAGTGACAGCTCTTCACCAAACAGAAAAATATTCATAGAGAAATTTCAATAAACAAATACTGTCTAATGGTTAAATCCATTTTGGCAGTGAGGCAAATAAGCTACTGCCACTCCTTAAAACAAATCCATTAAACTGAGGAGTAAGAGTCTAATTTATTAGCCAATGATGGTGAATTCAATCCTAAGTAAGTCAGCATAGTTAAGACTTTATATTAAAAATAATCAATTTAAGTTAATTTTCTCAAGATGCATGTGCTAGGGGGAGGGTATATATTAAACAAAATTGTATCAGGTAATCTTAAAAAAAAAAAAAAAAAAAAAAAAAGAAAAAAAGACTAATTTTTACAAAGTGAGTTTGATAATTTAAAAGAACTTATTCTGGTTAATTATTTCAGTGTCCATATCACATAATCAACCATTAACCAACCAGCAGAGAAAAGAAGGAAAATTGAAATCAACATATTTGTACAATATTGATATATCTATTTATTTTGATATAGTACAAGACAGTAACAGCAAGGATGAATTAAAAAAAAAAAAAAAAATGGATTGCTTTTAAAAAAATTGTATGATGCAAGTTTTCCCATTTTAAAGAAGCATCAGCTAACAAGAATAACACGATTAATTATGGGAGCATAATTAAAAAAAACATACAACTTGCAATCTTATTAAAGAAAATATGGAAAGAATTCTAATACTTAAATACTTGTAACTAGTTGTAATAAATGATTTAGAAAATATCAATATTGTTTATTTTATAATTTCATAAAAGCACAATAAAATTTAAGATACAAATTAATTTCAGAATATATTAATGCTAGATTGGTGGTAAGTTATAAAAATCATTACAATAAAGTTTTATGGTTGGAATTCAAATTTAATGTAGATAAGAATTTATCTACACAAACTTGAAATAAATAGCACTAATGTGAGAGCTTAAATTTGATAATTCCATTTTCAACTATTAAAAGACTCTAAAAATCTATTTAAAAAAATTATATGTACTGTTAAATTCCATCTTTTAAAACTTAAAATTCTATTATACAAAAACTAAATACATAAAATAAAATGATACTGAATAAAAAAGCCTTACTTCCATGACAAAGCAGCCAACATAATCAAGTACATGGCATAGTGAGCAATTCCATCCCAGTAGCATATCATGGTGCCATGTGAGGTTCTCAGATATGGCTCTCCTTCCCGAAGATAAAAATCCATAAAGTCATCTATAATGCCATCATTTTCTAAAGCAATGATTAGATCAATTACAGAGCTAAAGGTAAATATTCCCAGGGCTGAAAAAGTAAAAAATAAGCTAAGCATTAATTTTAAATTGAAGCAAGTATTAACCAGACATACTTAAATTAGAATGACAATTTGATAATAAATTTGTTAACAAGCAATTAATTGCTAAAATTTTTATTAAAATGTAATCTATTTAAATTAATTTTACAAAGAATTTATTAGGTGTCATAAGTTATGCACAACAAAAATAAACATTTTAAAATTACAAAAGACACAAAATATTGCGGTATCATAAAACTACATAATGAATTAATGGTTTCTGCTTTGTTGGCACTAGAGAGAGATCAAAAAAGTTGGCATCATTGACAGAAAAATCAAAACAACTTTCTATAAATTATTATAAATGCCAAAATAGATGCTTTTTCAAAATGCACAAAAGGAATTTTTTTTATATTGATCTTAAATACAATTTTGAAAACATGAAATGTAAAACACCAAATAAATTAATACTTAAATAGATATTTAAGTTATTTACGTTATATTAAGCATTTGGTTGCAAGAGAAAGAAATACTGAAAATTAGATTTGAACGTTTATTGTTAGTATGTCATACAGAGATGAGGTCGGATATAAGGGTAGTTCTGGGAGTTGACCTAATTCTTGTGTGGGTTTGGTGTGAGGTCACAGGGTATGGCTGGTATGTGTTGGGTGATCGAGGTCACAGTGGTAGGCCATTCTTGTTGGTTGGTAGGCCTGTTCTATGGAACGTAGGTGACGTCAGATTAGTAGGCCGAAATGACAGTGGAGGATTGCATTTTTGCAGAGTTAGAGTCGCTTGGTTGCAGAACTGGTAGGCCTGTTCTGTGAAACAAAGCCACAGTGATGGCTGCAAGGGAATGCATTGTATATATTGATTGTGCCAAGGTTTTTGCGAGTATTAAAAATTGGGAGAAGTCACGAATCTGACCTTGCCAAAGCATAGGATGTGAGCATTATGAGTCGGGTGAATGAGGTGCTGTCAGGCTGAAGCCAGACAGTCAAGGTGGCCAGTCAAAGCTTAAGCAACAGTTGATAAGAGGAGCAATCACATTGAGAGGCAGCAGTAATGCTGATGGCAGCAGTAGCAATAGCACCCTGCATGCCAACTGGTGACCTGCCAGGCTACAACTGGCTCTGGTAGTCTCCAGGGGAATCTCTTTTTCCAGCAGGAACGTTTGCAATTGGCCACTGCCAGAGTTCGCTTCATAGACCAGATGTGATGCATGGAGACTAATGTGCAGAAAACAACTTCTGTTATTTTGTTCTCTGCTTTCATGGCATTCACAATGAATCAGAGTATAACATTTCAACTGATTTTTATTTAAATGTGAAAAAAATATTCAAACTTAATTAGATGTAAGGAAAAAGGTAGAAATGGGTACAAAAAAAAAAAAGGTCAATCACTTCTGCCAATAACAATATTCTTGATGTAAGAATTACATTTAATAAATATATTTTTTAAATGATATAATTTTTAAAATGACTAATTATATCTTTAACTTGTGACTTAATTATTAAAAAAAAAAAATTTTTTAAAAAAGTTATAGAACATTTATAATAAAAATTAGAAAAATAATACTTTTTTCAGAAACAAAAATTAGAAGTATATTTACAAAAAATTAAGGTTGATTAATTTTATTTTTGCCAGATTATTCAAGAAAATAAATGAGAACTAATTACTTTTATTTAATTTTTGTAAGCTAAAGTTTGTTGTAAGCTAAGCATGTTTAAAAATATTTTCCTTGCTTGTTTAGCAGAATATCTTGTTTAAAAAAAAAAGGAGTGGCTTTAAAATTGTATGGTTAAAAAAAAATAAAGGATTTAGAGAGAAAAAACTCAGTTATTTCACAAATATTTGATAGACATTGATTGGATACCAACATTGATGTTATTAGCTTCGCATCATATGCGTTTTTATGCTAAACATAAATCATTAGTATAGATTACGGTTGAGGAATAAAAAATAATTAATTCAATAAAAATATTAACAAGAAAATAATGTTTTAGTTTCAATTCAACATTTTAATTTTAAATCTGAAAATCATTTTCAATGACATCACTTTTCGTGTGAAAATTTTTTGAAAAATTAAAATTTAAATATTCATTTTTTTTTTTTTTTACTATTTAAAAAAAGTGTAAAAAGTTGTCTGTAGTAGAAAGAAACATACGTGAAAAACATGCAAGTATGTTATTTTGCTGGAAAATGTTACTTCCAAGCGTTGGCACTGAAAATTTTAGCAATATTTTTTAACTGAAATATTACTTAAGTTAAAAACCCAACTCCTAACCTTAACTCTTGGAAATCATATTGCCAAGACCCCTAAGTGTTACGTGTAATGTACAGTACACTGATGTAGATTTTTTCTTCTTTTTTTTTTAACATGATTCTAGTGAAAATTATTGGTGAAATCATTATTTATTTATGCGATTAAAAATCTTAGTCGTGTGCAAACATTATTAAAAAAAATAAAAAATATTCCCATTTTAATATCGGTTTCAGTTTTTTAAAGAAATAGAAAATTTGTTTTTATTTTTTACCGTCTTTAGAGTAAACTGCCATGCGCTTCGGCTTTTACATGTTTTAGTTTAGATCTTTTGACAAAAAAATAAAAAATAAAATTTAAGACACCACACAAGGACTGGGTTACATTGTGCTTCGTTTTCGCTCGTTTAATTCAATGTTTTGAAAGTAAAAAGAAAAAACTACTGCAAATCAAAGAGACTGGATTCAAGAAGTTGAAATGTAAATTCAATACACTTCATTTGAAGTAGATTATATTATCTGGACGAGTAAACTAAAATTTAACAATTTTAATCAGGACGCCATGGAGGACCAAAAATGTCACCATAAAATAAATACATCAGTAGAGGAAAAAAAATGTTTGAAAAAAGTCACGTGACATAATATCAAAAGCGGCCATTTTCAATGTTTACTTTTTAAAAAGAGATTTAAGACTAAGAAGCGTATCTTCTTGTATAAGTTGTATGCAGTATAGCTACTAGAAAGTAATGAAAAGGAGACGTGTCCATAGCATAAAAATAATGTAGAATGAATTTATTTAAATAACAAAAAAAAAAAAAAAAAAAAACGTTACAAAGATTTATCTTATAAATTTCTTTTTATTGGAATTTAAAAAACTAAATAAATGTCTATTTTTGTTTTGTCATGTCCTGGATTTTAGAAAAATACTTTTTTTAACTTAATTGATTAAATTAACTTACGTTGCTTAAAAAAAGCTTTTCAAATGAGGATTATTTTCATGTTTAATTTTACGTTGAAAGTGGTCTTTAATTTTAATAAACACAGTTCTTTCATAATTTCTTTAGAACTGGAACTGTTTTCATTGGCAAAAAAGTCTTTAATCATAAACACTTTTTGCAAATAAAAATATAGAGTAATTTTTAAACAAAAAAAATTATTTTAAAAAAAGTTTCTGTTTACAACATAATTCCATTTTTGTAGTTTAATATTTGTTTTAAAAACAGTAAAACCTCAGACTTTATTTGTAAAAAGTTAAAAATCAGTTTTGTATTTATTGTTTCACGTTTTTACAAAATTTCATATTTTTTGATTTGAATAAAAAATTGAACAATTTTTCTCCAAATGAACCATGTTCGGTCAACTTTAAAACTTTTTTTTTTAATGTGAAATTAAATATTTAAAAAATTAAAATCATTGTTTTCAAATAGTTGTTAATTTAAAAACAAATCGTTAAAAGATAAACTGTTCACTTGCAAACAATTGAACTTTGAAAATCAGGTGAGGTAACAGCAGCAATTTATAAATTTTTAATAAATCTATCTTGACACCATTTATTTTTAATTTCAATACAAGAAAAAATGTCTCGAAGCAATATAAATGAACTCACCATGGTAGAAAGGATCCGTATTATTTGTAGGTCGGTTCCGTATGTGAAAATAAGGTATAAGTGTAACAATAATTAAACAAAGTACACCAACAAAAAGAATTAGCAACGGTTCTCGAAGAGAGAACAAGTTGTTCATAAAATAAGATATGGGGATTGCTAGTAATGATGTTAGAAAAACTATTGTGGTCATCTTTGCAGACTTTTCTTTTCTTCCACCTTCACTTTTTTAGCTTAAAGTAAAAAAAAAAATGTCTGTCCGTCTTACTCTTGTGCTAAATAAACTGCTTGCAATAAAGAGTAGAAATTAACACGTGAATACGCTAGTCAAATGAATGGATTTTATAATTTCAGAAAATAAAGCACAAGTGCCTGCCCTAGTATAAGGATGCGCTTTATGTCGTAATAACCAGAATAATCTAAAGCCGTCCAGTCAACAAGAAGCAGCAAAATGATTAACAGCAGTTAAAAGAATAGTTAATAATAGTCGAGTTAAAATCCTTAAAATGGTTATAAAAATTAATCTTCATCTTTAATACTGCAATGATTTTGATCAGTTACAATATTACTTGATACCTGTCCAGCCAGTGTTTATTTCTTGATAATGCAGCAACATACGAACTGTTTTGTTTGACTGAGTTCGCGGAAAAGAAGAAAACAGAGGTAGAGAGAGTAAGTGATATAAAAAAAAAAAAAACACATTGATATCGAAAATAATTCCCATCATCAAGTTGCCTTTAAAAAAAAAAAACTTTTGTAATAAAACTCTTTAAACAACGTTTGATCCTTCTGTAATTTAAAAATAAAGTTTTTAAAAACTTTTTTGATTGTATTTAATTTTTAGTTTATCATTTTTTATTTTGAGCTTTCTTTTTCTTGTTCCGTTAACACATTTTATTTTATGTTTAAAAGAAAGATGTAGCAAAAAAGAAGGAAAACTATATGAAATAGAACTGAAAAACAAATTTATTGGAGTGACAAAAGCTCAGAAAATGAATGAATTTTTACTTTTTTTTTAAGTAGATATTTTTAAAATAATTTTTATTAAAAAATTTTATTAGTAATATAAAATAGTTAAAAAATAAGTAATTATTAATTAAAACGTGTAGATAAATAAATAAATAAATTGTATAGGTTTATTACACTTAATTTTGGAAGAAGAAAGCCAGATGGTTAATAAAAATAAATTTGATATGATACATTTAGTTTCTAAATATAAAATTGGCTCAGAAATACTGCAATTCGGGAATGGCGAACTGTTTGTAATTTCTTTTCAGATTTGAAAAATATATACACTTTGTATTGTCCAATCAAAAGGGTGCCTTTCACCCACATAAATTAACTTTCTGCTAAAGTACTCCAACAAAACCAGATCAAAAACATGAATTTTAGACAGAATTTCATCAGTATGTGCCACAACTTATTCAAAATTTGGAATGATACAATAAAAAATTAAGCAGACCTTATCAGATCTAATTTATTTAATTCTTGCTGCTTAAATATACACTCTCTCTCTCTCTCTCTCTCTCTCTATATATATATATATATATATATATATATATATATATATTTTACAGAAGGTGATCATCTCTTCAAATGGCTTTCTACTTGTTCACTGGCAGCAGACTTACAAATTTTATCACAAAACTGGCATAAATACCCCTGCAGTTTGCATTAAACTGGCGATTTTCTTACAGTCTTAGATGACTGCATGAAAGAGAACAACCTTCCCACAGATGTTACATACAAGTTCAGACTGAATATCTTCTGGAATCGAGTCTACATCACCTTTCCTGAGAGCGCTTTACAATTTTTAACACTCAAAGATTTTGACTTCAAAACAATTGCAGCCATCAAAAGCTAGCTTTCTCCAACCAGACTTATTCTCTGCCTTTTTTCCCAGTCTTTGACACTTATTTCAAGAGTTTTCAGTTTATATTTAACAACATCCTTAAACATTTCTTAGGTTTGTGTCTGGGATGCCTGCCAAGAGCGAGCTTTCTTTAAAACTGGTACTTAGGCAATCTCTCATCTCCCACCCTACTGAGATGCTCTGCCCAGCACAGTTGATTGCAAATATACAGTTTCTCTATGGTGTGTGTTTTGGTCCATTGCAGAACAACTGTGTTTGGTGTAAAAAAACTGCCACTTGATGTTTAAGATAGGAGCAAGGCACTTTTGATCAAATCTTTCCAAGGTTTTGACATGATGGCAATATATAATCCATATTTTTGAAGAGTATAGGAGAGCAGTCAGGACACACGATTGGTAGACACAGTGTTGATTGAGATTTCTTTGTTTGACCAGACCCATTTTTCCAATTTACTGAAGGCTTTGCTAGCTTTTTTGATTCTAAGATTGATTTCAAAATCCAAAGAACCATCTCTAACAGGAGTACTTCTAAGGTAGACAAAGGTATCAACAACATTGAGCCTCTGACCTTGAATAAAGGTGTTAGATTTGACATAGCATTAAGCTGGAGATGGGGTGTACATAACCTTAGTCTTTGTTATGCTGATGGTTAGCCTAAACACACTCTCAGAAAATAGTCCATTATGGTTTGTGTGTCACTTTTGGTATAAGTAACAAGGTCTGCATTGTTAGCATAGAGTAACACTTGAATAACTAACTGGAGAGCCTTTGATTTAGCCTTTAAATGAGTTAAAAATTTTACCTGTGGTCCTGAAATGCAGATACAGACTAACTTCATAATCCTGGGAAGCATGCATGAGAGCCACAGCAAAGAAAATAAAGAATAAAGTTGGAGCAAGAATGTCAGCTTGCTTAACTCCATTGTCAGTGGCTATAGAAATATTGAAATTAAGTCACCCCTTCATTTCTCTATGAATTTGTTTGAACATTATTACAAAATCTAGATGACATCCTATATTAACTGAGAATAGTCTAGAGAGCATCCCTGCTTACGTAGTCAAAGGTCTTGCTCAGACTGACAAAGACCTGATACAATGCAACATGATATTCTATACATTTCTCCTGCAGTTGACAGGCTGAGAAGGTTATATCCATTGTGCCTCTTCCCAATCTGAAACCATATTGTGTCTCCGGAATGATGTAAAGTCAAATCTATCTTGTAAGCTTATTGAGTATAAGCTTTGCAAAAACATTACCCACTACCTCAGGCATGTTTATCTACCTATTCCCCACACCCATTTTGACCATTTCTTCTTAAACAAGGAAATAAGGATCATATCAACCATCCTGAGATACAGGTGCCCCTGACCAAATATCTGAAATCATACAGTGAATCTACAGCAAACTTGTTGCTGTCATGAAGTAAAACTTTGATTGGAATGCCATCAAGACCTGGTGCTTTTACAGTTATTAATTCCTTTTATGGTTTTCTGAATTTCTTCCAAAGTAGGATAATCCAACATCTCATCAATGATATCCAACTGAAACAAGTTATTGATGATAATATTTTTTAATGCTGAAGGATTATAAAAAAATGTGCAAAATATTTAATCCAGCATTTCCTTATACACTTCAGTTCTTTGAAAAGAACAGACCTTTTCCTTGACTTGAGTGGTACCACAGAAAAGGCCTGCGAACCAAAGGCCTGCTTGATTAGGTTTATAATACTTTGAAGTTTTATATATATATATCTATATATATATATATATATATATATATATATATATGACAAACTCCAAAAAAAAAAGCTTCTAAAAAGTAATATTAAAAGTTTGCAGGCATATTAGAAAACTGATCATGAAATAAAAGCAAGTATTTCATAGAAATAAATAAACAAATCATTTTGGTTTGAGTAAATTCACAAAATTTTTTATCTCATAGAAATAAATAAACATGAGACTTTAGAACAGGTCATACTGAGTCAACTCAAAACTCATCTACACAAATTCTTTTTCCTGAAGTGGCAACAGATCAAAATACTCACTGACAATTGAAGCAACATGCCAGTTTCTCTAAGAATTTTTTAATTTGTATTTCCTTTTCTCCTATAAATGGTGATTAATGACATTTACAATAAAGTATAAACTTTATATCAGACACAAGTCCCTTTCTATGAATATCTTAAATTGTTTACTACCAAAAGATATATCCATAAACACCATTACAGACATAAACAATTATTGGAAGCTTATTTACTATATTAATTGTGACTGATTAAATACCAAATGCTACTATAAAATAGTTACTGCATAAAAAGAACTTTAAAATGTAACCATTTTGATAAAATTTATTTTGCTTTTAAAAAAGTCACATGCACGGTTTTTTAGCATTTGTATAATAACATCTGTGCTTGAATTTAGAACTGTTGAATTCCTCAAAAAACTTTTATAATTATTTAAAAGTGGATGGTGAATATACACCAGTTGATACTTCAATGTAACAAATTACATTTAGGACACAAATTAATTTATGAAAGCAGCAATGAATGGCTATATTAGAGGCACATATCACCTCAGTGTTTCAGCAACAAACCTCTTCCCAGTCACTGCAGCTTTACCTGCTGAAATTGTTGCAAAGAGTTTTTTTTCAGTGCTAGATGTTCAAACAGATGATGAATTAAAACAATTTATTTTGTCAGATTATGAAAAGACAAATCCTGAAATGCTGGACTAGCTGATGAAGACAGCTATAATTATAGGATGTCCATCAAAAGAAATGTTATTAATAGCAGATCTTATTAGCATTAGCAAAAAAACAGTATGACATAAATTTCAATAGCCATTACCTTTATGTAGAACATCTGTCATTGACTGACAAAAAGTCCTGATCTCTACATAATTAAGCAAGCTAACAGAAGTTAAAAGTCTTTACTGAATAGAAGTTTCAAACAAGAATAAATATTATCGTACCCACAAGAATATTGTAAAATACAAAACATCCATAATAGAAAGGACTCTAACTACACTGTAAAGAATAAAAACTTTTTTAGGTGTTTGTTCTTTGCAAAGTTCACATTATTAACACTGATAAAGCAAGAATATGTAAATCTTGGTGCTGTTGGATTACCATCCTCTGATGATAATCACAGACAGGGCAATATTTGAAAGGCTCTTCTTCTTTTCCCTTTGACTTTTGGGCAGCAACACCTTCCCTTTCACTTCTATAAACACAAGTTATGTAAGTACTTCAGAGACACAGACTGAAGATTGTATGGAACTGTTCATAACTTCAATTTTGTTTCTTTTTTTATCCTTCCGTAACATGTTGTAATGGGAATGCTGGTAGAAGAAAGATTTATTCTCCCATTGTTATTTCCCCCCATTATAGGCATTATTATATCCATGATATAATAACAACAATATTCCATGGACAGAATGGAATGGCTAAAAGGAAAAAGGACACACATGCTTTGTTTGCAGAGATACTTATATAATACACAAAACTATATATACATATATACACCTGTCCCACACAGAGAATATCATATCACATATATCTACACAGCAAAGCAGAGTGTAAGGAGAAACAAAAGGAAGGGTTTTACATATAATATAAAGATACTCCTGTACCTGGAGAAGCCATTTTTAGGACTCCAGATTCAACCAGGTCAGATTCATCTATGTCCCAGGTAAGGACATATTCCCTGAATGGCAAACAGCAAGTTTTGGGTTTTCCCAAATTGAGGAATGCTGGAGTTTCGTACTATATCTGGGAAAAATATATAGCCAAAGGGAAATGGCACCATGGATTTGTTAGCTGCTGGGGAGGTTAATTTAGGCTCTGTCCAGAACATTGGTGTGAAGGTTGTTACAGAAAGCAACCTTACCATTTGGTTGCTGTAAACGAACTGAAAATGACTGTCGCTTTCTTGCTGTGACATCATTAAGCAGCTGTCATGTGACCCATATGACTTATTTCCACCAAAGGGATGTAAGTGCCTTCTGTATCTTTACAATATCTTGTTAATAAATTGACTGTTGCTTGTTTTAATTTCATATGTTCTTCCATTTTTACCTGGACTCACATGAGACTGCCAAATATTGTTTGTGGGACAAATATACCAGGAGGCATAAAACAATAATGCTTTTCATTCCAGCAACATTGTAGATAGCCTAAGAAGCAAAATAGCCTTCAAATATTAACCAGTTCCCAACCACCAACCCCTGTTTCCAAGGATATGGAAAACTAATTGAGTGGACTGCATTACCTTTGACACACCAGACACTTCTAGAGGTTGTTGCATAATTAGGAGTTATAAAAATAAAAATAGTCATTAACATAGATGTTAGTATTTCTGCATTACTAATTTCTAATAACAGAATTGTTTGGTATTCTATATAAATCTCATCTATCAGTGGTAAGAAAATAAAATGTCATGGACTAATGAATCTGGAGACTGGAATTGCTTGTTTAGCAAGATCTTTTAAAGGGAATTTCATGATTGCTGATTCTTTAATTATAATAATTCTTTTTTAACAACTTTGGCTTAACCAGAAACTGTAAAAATAAAATTATTATTATATTACAGAAAAGAAGATAATTAAATTTAATTGTTATCAATGTTTGCCTTCTTCTATTTATGATTAAATTAATAAGAATCTACTCAATTGTTACATCATCTCATGGAAACTACTGTGGAATAGCTATACTACAGCTTTTTGCCAAAACCAGATAAATTTCTGCTGTAAAATTTAAAGCAGCACAAGCAAAATTTTAAAAACTTCAGAATTCCAGACTGATATCTCTTTCTAAATGTGAATGAGCAAGTCCCCTCCATCTTGTTTCAAAATTTCAGTCATTACTGATGCTTCAGTGATTACTGTGCTCTGAATAGTATTCCAAAAATTGATTGCTATCCTATATCAAATATCAACTCATTTACCTCTAAACTCGCAAACAAATGCTATTTTTCAAAAGTAGACTTAACTTCAGCTTGTCACAAGATAAAAATACTTTCTGATGATCAATCTGTTTGAAATATAATTATATGTGTTTCAAATTACAAAAAGCCTAAAACATATACAAACACACACAAGCAAGCAAAAAATATATGGCAGCACCATTTCATTACTTTGTAGACAAATATTTCTTAATAAGGGCTGTATATTTCTGTATTTAGATATTTTTGTATTTAATGATGATAAAAAACATGTAAAATGCTTAAAATTTTTGATGAAACCAATCTGAAAATTTCTTTGTTAAAATGTACCCTTCTAATTTAGAATTCTTTCCTTTTAATGTGAAAGTGCAGAAGAACATTCACTTCCAGATAAAAAAGATTTTTATGTATGTAGATTTGGTGGATTTTTTGTTAAACTCTTTCCCAATATGCCAAAATTGAACTATCTTTGTCTGAACATGCAAATTATTTTCCAACTGTTCTTTGGAATTATCTGATATTGAAAAAGATTCCTTTAATTGTATAATAGCTTTGTGATGCCACTTCTCTAGCTCATTCACAATTTGAAGTCTATCATTTTGTTGTAACCTAGGGAAGGTTACTGAATAGAATAGTCAAATGTTGGTAATGAATGATAATACTTAGGACAAGAACAACACATATAAGATTTGCCATCAGTGCATAGAAGTAGTAGTCAACTGCTAGAAGTGAGTCAAGTGAATTCCACAATGAATCTCCAACTGCAGACCAACATACAGTATTTACTACTGTATTTATGTGAATGGGAACAAACCCATTATTGTTCGTAGATATGCTACAACTTACTTTGAACAGAGTCAATTTTTTTTTCTTTTTGGGTTAACTTTGATCCTTTCCGTATCCCTTCTTTTTCTTCGTCTCTTTCAGACTTCTATCTCCAGAGCTTTCTGAGGGATGGGTACATCGAAAGTATAAAAAAGAACCTCCATAGGTTCAACCTCGTCTAGAGTAGTGTTCTCTTCAGTTGAATACCTATTTTTAATTTGATTATAGTACCTCTTGTGCACCATTTCAGAACCTTTTACTAGATACACCATCCTGCCAATTCTTTGGACGACAGTTCCGACTTTCCAATATGTTTTATTTGACTGGTACATATGGTAAAAAACCTTTCTCTAATTTTATAAATAATTTTTTCAGGTTTTTGTACTGCATGATCATGTTTTTTTCTTATTGGGTATAAGTTTGTCAAAAACTGATCCTATTTTTCGCATGAACATAATTTCAGCTGGAGTCATGGCTGGAGTCATGGCCGAAGGCACATTTCTATTTGGTGTAAGCCTATACATCTGTAAAACATTGCTGTAATGCAGCATCTGTGTATCTGCCACTGGCTTCTTTTTAGAGCCCTTTTGAAGGTATCCACAAAATGCTCTGCCTGGCAGTTACTTCTAGAATGGTAAGGGGCAATTTTTATGTGCTCTACCACAAACACTTTGCAAAATTCCTTAAATTCTTTCAATGTAAATTGAGTGCTGTTATCCAACACAATCAAATCTAGTACTCTGAACCTCGCAAACAGTTCATGTAGAAACTGAATTACTACTTGCATGGTTGGTTTGTTAAATCTGAATATCTCTGGCCACTTTGAAAAACTGTCTATGGCAATTAAATATGTCCCATTAAGTGCACCAGCAAAGTCAATATGCAGACGTGACCATAGGCAGTCAGTTTCTGGCCATGAGTTGAACTTAATTGGTTTGATTTAGCCACCAAAGCACAGACTTTGCATGACTTCCCCAGACATTCAATGTCTCTATCCATGCTATGCCAGTATACGTAACTTCTCATCAAGTTTTTAATTCTGGATATACCAGGATGTCCTGCATAAAATTCAGGATTCTCTATTGTTGTGCCAAAGGTGGCACTACTCTTTCACTGTACATGAGAACGTCATTGCACATTGAGTATACTCCAGAATCTGCTTTAGTCCTGTCTTTAAGTTTTTTCTTCATTTCAGTAACAAATTTGCCCTGCAATGCTTTACTTTTTATATCTTCTAACATCACAAGTAGTTCTCGCACGGTATGCATAGTATGTTTTTTATCTCTACTTCAAAAGTGGGTAATGATAACTTTTGAGAGGGCATCATTTAAGCCTATGGAAAAATCCATGCAGACATTTATCTCTTTCAACTTTTTCTTCATATAAATGTTTGGTGAAGCCCAATCGCTATATTCCACCTTCGATAAAACACCCATTTTTTGGAGTCTATCAAGCTCAACATCAATTTGTTTTAGCAAAGCAAATGGTACATTCCTTTTCTTTTTGAAAACTGGTTGTACATTTTCTTTTAGCTCAAATTTTGCTTTTCATTTTCCTTTTTAGTAAAACTTTTCACTTTTTGGCAAAACAAATTGATTGGACTGTTACATAAATTGAACTGTTCCAAACAGGTTATTCATGTTTTTCATGACAAAAAGTCTTAATTTCAAGGTTTTATCTTTTAATGTTACATTCGTCATAAATTCACCCTTGAATTTTATTTTCTGTCCTGAGCAATGTTTTTGGTCACCATTAATATTGGTTTACCCAATTTTCTCCATGTATAAACATTTATTACACTCAAATCAGAATCACTGTTGAGTCTGATGCTTTTGTTCAGGATTTTTACCTACACACATTTTCTTATAGGAGATTTATCCACATTAGTAATTTTAATGTAGTTACTCACTCATTTTTTAAATTTTGCCTTACAGTAGGTTTTTGCTGTCCTTTTTTTCCACACTGAAAAAATTGTTTCTTTTTGTACAGACAATCTTTATACCAATGTAATTCTCCACAAGCATAACAACTCATTTACCTCTAAACTCGCAAACAAATGCTATTTTTAGAGTGATGTTTTTTCCTTCTTCACTTTGTTTTTGATGCACTTTTTTAATGTGCAACACACTGCTTATCTCAATATCTTTAGCATCTTGACAATCGCCTGTGAGGTTTTACAATGTTAAATTGGGTTTGTTTTCCAATTTATTTAAAATCTTTCTTCAGATTTCAGTGTCTTTTGTTGACACTAATATTTGCAAAAATATCAAGCATTTAAAATTGTCAGGGCTTAATTCCTGTTCACAATGGTCATGAACATTGTGAAATCGTCATCTTTGTTTTTCACTAAATTCATACATTTCCATCTTTAATGAAACAAAGACGTTTTCAGGTTGAAAATTTCTGAAACCAAAGTAACCATTTCTTTAAATGTTAGGTTACTAGTCTTCTTTGGTAATATATAATTTATGAACTTAGCATGTTCAACAGCACCTAGTTTCCTTAGCAAAAGTCTAACCTTTTTATTGTTGGACCAGTTTGCACAATCAGTCTTATATAAATCTTTGTATCTATGGAAATATTTTTCTGGTAGATAGTGAAATTCCGCAATCACATTTACGATAACGTCTTCACTCTTCAGAATAGCCATTCTTATTACTTGTGAACATTTTCTGTTGTTCTACCAACATTTCCACAATTTTTCAAATTTTTGTTTATACCGTTTTTGCTGTTTGTCTTGCTGTTTGACCATTTTAAGTAGTATAATTTTAAAGTCTTCCATTTTGATTTTTTCTTAATGAAGCCTTGGTGAATTTTAACATGTGATTTTGGCAATATCTTTTTGTCAAAGTTGTGCCGGAGTACATTCCCTTGATTTGCGGCCGAATTTTTGACACCAAAATGTCACACTAGTGACATTTTATGATTTGGGTAAATCCTTGTCACTAAAATGTTGTATTTTGACCAATCCTTGTCAAAATGTATTTTGACTAATCCTTGACACCAATATGTTGTAATTTTGGTTAATCCTCATTATCAAAATGTTGTAACCTAGGGAAGGTTACTAAATAGAATAGTCAAAAGAAGGTTGATAATGAACGATAACAGTTAGGATAAGAACAACACATAGAAGATTCACTAGCGGCGCATAGAAGTAATCAACTGCTAGAAGTGAGTCAAGTGAATTCCACAATGAATCTCCAACTGCAGGATATCTACCAACTGCTCCACGCAGTCAGATGTGGCACAAGGCCGAATTAATGTGGGTATCTGAGCCCGTATGCCTGGCCAAAAATTCCCCGGGTAGCTGTTTCTGGAGTAGCAAAATCAATGAGATCAAGGGCAACCAGTTGCAATAGGTGGCTGCTGTGTTGCTGCTGCTGTGTTGCTGCTTCGTGCTTACCCGAATACTGCCACCCGTTCATAATCGGTCAAGATTTTTAATTCTGGCAATGTAAAATAGTGGTTGCGTTTTCACTGTAGGACTCGCCCCTTCACTATTAAGTCCATAAGTTTTCCCAGTTTTAAGCGGAATACGCGGGCGGTAATGTCATGTCTGTGAGTGTAATCCTGTCCGGGTAGGAGTTCACGCGTTATCTCAACCCATTTGGGGTTGCAGGTAAACGTTATAAATAAGTCTGGCCGCCCATATTGCCTAACGTATGTCATAGCGTCCTGCGTGCGTTCATGCATGTAACGCCCCCACCCCACCAGTGTAGGTAGAGGGCAGAATGCACAGCTTCCCTAGGTCGCGGGGATTGACTTCATTTCGAAGGCTGTCGCGTAAGTGTACGTAGGAGTCTGAGCGCAGCTGTTTCTGATGATTCCGTATAAAACAAAGCCTCTCCGATTCCATCTTAGCGGCCATGTCAACCGCAAACTGGTGGAAAAGCTCCCTGCATCTATGAAGCAGGTTGAAGTCTCCATCCCTAACCATGAAACGGTATGAGTAGAAGGCCTTGCACGATAAGGCTTTGGAAGACGTTGTAGGTTGGCCACCCGGAGTATGAAGGGGAATGCCGAAGTGGTAGCCATCGTCACCATAAGGGAAAAGTAAAGGGTACTGCAATGCGTCATATGATCGATGGGTCTCTGAAATCCTGCGAAGAGCGCCGCCTCTTGATTTGAGGACAATATCGCGAGTGCGGTCTTGCTCCCCATGTATAATAGCGGCCACTTCGTTGCACGCAGGAGCATTGTAGCGGCGTTCGTGTTCATCATGAGGCCGTTTGTCGGCGTCAATTACAATGCTGAAGGAAGGAAAGGGAGCATTTTCCAAAGCATATTTGAAACTGCGAATGTAGCTGTTAACCTCGTGAAGCATGGCCTGAAGTAGTAGTATGACGTCCCTGCGAGGAACTCTTCCCGACGGCGGCAAAATACCAATCCGGGTTTCGGCCTGTAGGTTGTAGTCTGCAATAAAATACAGTTGAAGGAATTTAGGCGTAGAGGTCTCCTCAGGCAGCAGAGACCCAATGCGGTGGTATACCTGCCCCTGTACTTTGAAAGTGGGCATCCAACCCTCTTCTCGAACCACCTGAGCCCCAAATGAGGTCATTTGAAAGGAGTTGTTGTATTGCCTAATTGTTTTAAGGAAGTGGTTGGAGTCGGGATGGGAGCCGGCTATTAGTCCCCTCAACGGGGTAGGTGGTTCATGCAGAGGTGGCAGTCGAACTTTGCCGGAGGAGCAGCACAGACCGGCAGGCTCCCCGGCCCATTTGCGGGCGTTGCAGAATTGGCAAACGCAGGTCATGGACCCTACATTGATGTCGTCACGCGTAGTTAAGTTAATGCCGGGGTCGTAATTGAAAGCCAAGAAAGACCAAAAAGAGCTACTGGGAAAGGTAATACCACGGGCGGCCGCAAGGCGCTGAATGTCGCCGTCGAGGCGTATGCGGCGAGCTTTGGGAGTTTGATATAAAAGCGGCCATCTTTGTAGCAGCCCTTGAAAGTCTGTTGTTTGCCCTTGGATTTTGGGCAGGGTTTCTTTTCTGGCAGCAGCCTAGCTGCAGCAGCCCTAGTTTGCGGCTGTTGCAAATGTTTCAGCATCCCTGGATTGACGGTTGTCCAGCTGCAGCCTCTGTCCTGGCAGTGGTGGCAGCATTCCTAGCATTTCGAACAGACCTACATAGCTGTTCAGCAGCCCTAGCTGTTGCAGCAGTCCCTGGATTGACGGGCGCGCCTGCGGTCAAATGTTTCAGCTGCCCTCGACCTGGCAGTGTGGTGGCAGCATTCGCATTTCGCATTTCGAACAGACCTACGGAGCGGTGTCTCAGCAGCCCTAGCAGTCGCTGTTGCAGCAGCGTCCCTGGATTGACGGGCGCGCCTGCGGTCAAGTGTCTCTATTGCCCTTGATTTTGCAGTGGCAGCAGCGTTTCTTACGTTACGAAGAAGCCTTTGATGATGAGTCTCGGAAGCCTGAGATGCAGAGGCGGTTGCTGCAGCCTGTGCGTTCATTCTCGACCCTAGTAGGCAACTTTCTCAGCTAAGCAGGTGGAACGATCCTCTTGTGAATGCGAGGCTTGCGTGAGTGCGCTGCGCTGTGTGACCTATGATGCTCACATTGTAGTATGCTCCTTGGACTTCTTCCCCTCATAGCGGACGCTCTTGCAGACCGATGGCTATGACGTACCCTTCTTTTTGGTGGCATTGGGAAAAGTGATGCTAGAAGTGGTAGATAAGGGTTGCTCAATTGCAAGAGTATAACGTCTAACTTAGTATCGCAGAACGTGAGCCAGAATCGGGAATGCAGGTTTTTAAGTAAAACAGCTGAATAAATTGTTTATGGTAGTTGGAAAGATACAGTTAAACAGACTAACGGAAAACAAAATCATAAGAAACAACTTGCGGTAGGAGGAATGATCAGTTGAAGGAGCTTATCGTATCAACCGGATGGCGGCGTAACAGAAGCAGAAGTGAAACCTTCGATCCACAGATGTGCACAGCAGGTTCAAATGTCAAGTATTACTGGCCAATCGGTTGCGCCAATGAGCGAGCGTCATAGGGTCCTGAACACCAATCAGCGACCGCGTACTGGACTCAGCCAATGAGATACCGCTATGTGAAGCATGGTCACGCAACGAACAATGAGCTGTAGAGTCTGTAGTATAGACGTCTCAGTTAAACATAAATTTGATTGGTGTATTCACAAATTCCGATGAAGACATGATTGTAACGACTTTCCTCGTATATTAGTTGGTCACAAAGGTGCTCACAGCGCAAATGTTTTAATTGTCACGACTAAAGCCGATAAAGTTAATCAAAATCTCAAGCAAGTAGTGAAAAAACATCAAATTCAGGTAAACTCGATTTGAATGGGAAGTCAAAAGTGTATGATTTCATCGATTTTTATCCGATAATTGAAACCGATATTTGAAAACGAAAGTCAGCACCTCAATACTGTCGGTAAATACTATGCTCAACGGGAATTTTGCTGAAAATTCTTCGCCATTTGCGAAAAATATAGCCAAAAATCAGCTAGACTGGACTTGAATCGGATGTCCCAAAGTGATCGATTGTATCGATTTTTTCCAGTAATTGATATCGATATTGAAAATGAATGTCAGCACCTCATAACTGTTGATAAAAACAATGCTCAACGTAATTTTGGTGGAAATTCTTCGCCATTTGCGAAAAATATAGCCAAAAATCAGCTTGACTGGATTTGAATTGGAAGTCAAAAGTGGCATGATGTTATCGATTTTTTCCGATAATTGATACCGATATTGAAGAAAAAGGTCAGCAACTAATAACTGTTGATAAAACTAATGCTCAACATGATTTTCGTGAAAATTCCTTGCAGTTTGCGAAAAACAGAGCCAAAAAATCAGCTACATTGGATTTGAATCGGATGTCCCAAAGTGATCGATTTTATCGATTTTTTCCGATAACTGATATCAATTTTTAAAAACAAAGAACAGCACCTCAAAACTATAAGTAAGGACATTGCTCAACGTGAGTTTGGTGGATATCACTTGTAATTTGTGAAAACCATATGATTTTGGGTAAATCATATTAGAAAACTTTTAGAATCCCCTTATACAGGGCTCTACAACATTCTATAGACTTCATTAAAACATTTCCTCCCTGAGATGACTAATAATATACATAATCAACTCTGTTTCAAATTAAAGATCTGATTCATTTCACATCAAAAACCTATCAGATGTGAATGCTACACAAGCAAAATTATAAATAAAAAAATCTTTCTTTATACAAGGGCTATGTGCATCATATCTGATTCACAAAACAAATCCCCCAAGAATATAAAATAAAATTTAAATGTCAGAGCTAATCACAAATGTTGCCAATAAAGCAAATGCATGACAAAAAACGCTGTCATGTATCCACCCTAAATGCTTAAAAGCACTCACTCAGTGACATTCAAGTCAGTATACAGGAAGTTCACAAAGTTTACCAGTAGCCTCTTGGTTAACCAACCCCAACACAAGCTTTAACACCAGGCCTGTACACAACCAACTCTTTCATTTTCCAGGTCAGCTCCCTCACTCACAAAAGAGGTATTCTGTCATGATTCATTATACTGACAATACAGATAATTTAATTCTAACATATCTTTTCTTTCTACCTCACCAGTAATACTTACCTGGCACAGGAGTTAACTTTTGTGCCAGAAGTGGAGTAAATGTTTCTCTTTATTTTAGATTCCAACCGTGCAGCAGCAGCATCACCTTCCTCATTGCAGTAAGAGAGGTAAAGTCAGTATAAAATTGATACCAGTATGTCAGTGATCACAGGGATTTTGTCCTTGGCTCATATACATATGTATGTGTATGGTACTCTCTAGATTAAAACAACTTGTGTCACATTCTGCCTTTTATTTATTTTATGTGTCATGTGTGATACACACTTAGGCGATCATGTATCTTTCAATACATGACTGACAAGGCAAATTTTTTCCTGCAGTAGGTTTCCATTTTTTTCTGTGGTAGACAAGTTGTCATCCAAGGCTATAGGAAACAATCTGTCCTGCTATTTACCCATAGCTGGGGGGAGAAGACGAGAATTCATACCTTTTCCAAGGGTATTAGCACGTAAGTGAATGTCATGGATTTGACTGGAATTCGAGCTCAGCTCTCTGATTCCTCAATCTGAGCTACTATCCATTACTGCACCGTGACATCCTGCCTTAGTAAACTGTTATCTCCAAAAATTCACTATAAATAAGCATACATGATGAAAAAATGCCCCAATCTTAATAAAAACAAAGTTTTATCATCAAATATTTATGTTATTGTTAAGAGAAAAAAACAAAAAAATTTTTCTTATTAAATTGTATTTTTTAATTCTTTTTAGAATGTTAAAAATTTTGGTTAAAGATGTTTTTCTTGTGTCAATGGGTGACCTTAAATTAGTATGGGAAATTTGAGTGTCTTTTCTATGTGACAATGTGAAAATCAATGACTTGGAAATCCTTTCAAAAATCAGATAATTGTTGTATTTTAATGAAACTTTCAGGACTTATTCACAAATGAAGGAAGTTATTCTAGAAAAGTCCCTTTTTTAGAAAATCTTGGTAAGTATAGTAATACAGCTAATTTTTATAATTCTTTATAGCACTTGAATGTAATTACACACTAATTGGGGAAAATAAAACTATAGCATTCTTGCAATTAGTCATAGTTACAATTAATATAGTAAATAAATTTCCAATAATTGATAAAATGTAAATCTGCAGTTTATTTTTAAAACAAAATTTATATCTGTAAAGGTGTGTGTAGATGTACCTTTTCATAATAAAGGTTTTTTATTATTTAAAATATCCATAGAAATCACATGTGTCTGATATAGAAAAAGTTCATACATTTCAGTAAATAAATGTATGAACTTTTTATAGGAGAAAATTACATTTAGGACATTTTATAGAACAGGACATTTTATAGGTGAAAAAGAAGTACAAGTGATAAGAACCTGGTTTCAGTTGGTTGTCTTTTGATTTCTAGTCACTTTACTCACTTTGGGAAAAAGAAGATGAACTGGCATTTTTGAGTCACTTACTTACCTGTTGTAAAGTTTTTATTTTATTTGTTTTTAGGGGATACAAACTAAAACGATTTTTAATTTAAAACAGCAATTAGTTGAAAATTTTGTGACCTGCTTTCTACTATATCTGCAAATTTTAAAATTTATTTTATATTTGGAAGCTTTTTGCTGGGTTTTTCAGTTTTTATATTTTGATCTTCATTTTGTTTAGCTTTTTGAGATACCACTGAAATAGTTATCTGATGTGTGAGATATTTTAATTTTCTCATCCAAATTGCAAAGTTCTCTATAATTTCTTATAATAAAAAATAAAAAAAAAATCATTATATTTTTTCAAAGTTATTCATCTTCCCAAAGATTATTTCTTTTAAATAATTAAATTATTTATATCAGAATTATTACTGGAACTAGCAATATTCATTTAAGTTACAATTGCATGTATGTATCACTCATTGTCTTTGAATTCTGGTATCACTATAACTCATTGTTTGAAATATTATTGACACAATTTTTGCTATTTTTATCCTTAAACTTACTTTTATTTACAAATATTTCAATAATCCCTTGATACTTGATTTTAGTCCCTTGAGATTTTGCATCCCTTAAACAAAAATGTATTGTAGAAACTGAAACATTATTATTGGTTGCAAGAGTAACAAACGAAAACAAAAAAGTATTTACTGATAGATGAGTTTTTGAATACAATAAATAAAAACATTATTCAATCATGCACTTAACTGCCAATAATTCTATGACATAATTTAAACTTGCTCTGTGAAGTTTGTGTTAAGATTTCTGAGTATTTATTATTCTTATTTCATAGTCCAAATCCTGTGGTGTGAAATAGAAAAATTGAAATTCAAGGAAATAATTTTTATGATGATAGTTAGTTGATTATTTTGCAACCCCATGAAATTCAATAACAAACATCTGGTAAATTTCTATTTTAACACCCGCGCTAAATATCTCTGAAAATTTTCAAAAATCGTCATAATTCCATGCAAATGGACATTTTGAACTCAAATTAACAAGTAAATTATGAAGAAACCTACCGTTTTGGAGTTAACGACAAGAAAAAAATCGAACTTCTTGTTGGTCATTCATCCCCCATTACTGCCATAGTGTTTAGTAATACAGTGCGGGGTACTTCCGGTAGCCTTTGGCCTATTTACTTCTTTTACAGACTTTCCTTGCAGAAGATCACTATGCACTACCATAAAGAAATGTAATTTTTTTTTTGGTAAGTGTAGTTTTATTTATAACAAAAACAAATTTAATAATACAATAGAAATTTTTTTCCATTTCGAATAGCAATGACAAATTAAAAGAATAAATTAAATAATAAAAATAAAGCATTTTTTATATTTTAAAATTGACAATAAAAAAAAATTAATGCACAACCTTGGTAAATTATTTAAAAATTTTTTTTAATTTGTTCCATTTTCTACACAGAAAGAAAACCCCATCCCTAACCTTAACACCTAACTCTAAAGTTAACCCAGTTTATTGTATTATTTAATTTTTTTTTTTTAATTTGTCCCCTTTTTTACACAGAAAGAAAACCCCAAGGCAGTAAGTTGAACATTCAAGGTAACTTGTTATTTTATGTTTAAACTAAATTAGTTTACCACAGAGCCAAGAATACAAAGTGTCTTAATCAACCAATAATAAATTTCTGACTGATAATAATATCCTCTGATTAAAAGGAGTTCCTTCCTAGCCTTTTCTTTATGTTGTAATTTTTGTTTGTTTTAATTTTAAGTAAAACTACACTTATCCAAAAAAAAAAATTACACTGCTTTATGGTAGTGCATATTGATTTCGGAAAAAAACTTATGTAAAGGAAGTAAATAGGCCCAAATTTAATCTTGCGCCAGCGGATGTACTCGGCACTGAATCAGTGAACATTATGGCAGTAATAGGGAACGAACGACCAACAAGAAGTTCGATTTTTTTCTTGTCGATAACTCTAAAAACGGTAGGTTTCTTCATAATTTAATTGTTAATTTGAATTCAGCATGAACATTTACACAGAATTATAACGATTTGGGAAAATTTTAAGAGATATTTAGCGCACGGGGGTTTGGGCGTTAAAATGTAAATAACTCCAAAAACAGTAGGTTTCTTCATAATTTAATTGTTAATTCGAGTTCAGCATGAACGTGGGGTGATGCGTGAATCTATTACGCATGAACATACATACAAAAATACAAATCACAGCAATTGTGACAATTTTGTGCACTTTTGGGAGAAATGGATCACAGAAGATTTCTTAAGTCTCCCCAAAGCTCGCTCGCTGATTGGTTGATGCCAACCAATCAGATCGTTTGCACATGAAGAATAATTCTTCCTGCGCAGCAATTTGGAGCCTACAGTCACTTATTTAAGCTAAGGTCTTTTTCATCTCATGAGTGAGATTTCAGCTGCCAAACAAATCCACAACAGTCGAAACCATGCGCCAACTTTCTCACTCACATGCTGAATATACCTTGTACGCATTCGCATAAACTCTTCTGACACAACAATATCTTTCAAGAACAATCATTGCAAGAGAGAGACTCATGAACATTCTTCCAATGAACTTTGGAACACTAAAATAATAGTTAAAGAGAGACAACACTTGGTTAATTCAATCTTTACTTACTTAAATGCATGCTTTCCTTCACATCGTTGTTTGATGTACATTTTGTTAAATACAAATTTTATGTGTAACAATGTCTTTTGGTTATCCTTTTCTGCGTGAGCCCTGTTTCCTAATCTAAAGTTAAATTAGTGAAGTCCGCCACAAACATTTACACAGAATTATGACGATTTGGGAAAATTTTAAGGGATATTTAGCGCGCGGTCGTGGGCGTTAAAAAGCAAATTTACCGTATTTTAATTCTATAGTTTTGCAAATAAAAATTTTCAAATCGTCGCTCTTTTTAGTTTTTACTTTTATCAGAAATATGACAGTATTGATTAGTTTTAGCTTTGAAAATTAAATTTATGATGTTTTGTAAATCTATTCCACGTGAGATATAAAAATTTAAAAGAGTATGCACTAATTAGAAAAGAAAAGTTTTATTTGATACAAAAAAAAGGACCGGAATGACGTGATTGAAAAAAATTCTTAACAGCTTAAACTTGAAAAAGGAATTTTTTAAATCTGATTTTTTTAAAAAATGCATTAGAAGTTTTAAGTAGTTTGATTCTAATTTATTTACCGTTGATGTGAGAAAAATAAAATAAGAGGAATAATTTTAGAGACCTTTCAGTGGACACCGCAATCCCAAAAACTTCTTTATGCAATATTGTTAAAAAAAAATGTATATGATTATGCGACGATGAAGTATAAAATCGAAAGTTGAAACATTAAGTGCTCATTAAAATAAATATATGTCTGTAATGGTAGTATGAACAATTTAGGAATCCAAAATTGGAATTTGATTAAAAATGCGTGTTTACAAACTCAAAGCAACAGTTGATTGGTTTTGTAATCGTGTTTGTTGTGTAGCAACCGGCGCCATTTATAAACATACCAGAAAAGATGCCTATCTTAGTGAAAGATTACACATGGAAGGAAACAGAAAATTTGATGACTGTTATTGTGACTCTGAAAGGTGTACACATGAAAATATTAGACATTTTCATAACCGATGACTATCTTAAGGTAGGTTGTTATTTAATATTTTGTAAATTTTAAAATAGTCGAGGTTACCGATAGTACATTGAACGTCAACTCATACTCATCATGTGGGAAGTCAATGTAATCTCCTATCAGGAAATCACGTTTCTTTTTTCATTTATTTTAACATCGACAAAAGATCCAAGTAGTAAACTTTAGTTTAAAGTAACGAACCTATTTCACTCGCAGAAGCTGATATCTATTTCGGCTTGACTACTGTTTTTTACTGAGCACACAATCATCACGGAGGAAGGAAACGACTTCAATGAAAAACAGCTGACTAGAGAGTATAACACACGTACCTTACTGATTATTACGGTGGCGAAGAATGAATTCAAAGAAAACCTAAGAATAACAACTAATAATTTAAATAAGATAACCTCGCCTATTAATTCTAATAAGCATGAACCTAATTAAAATTAACGGTAGATGAATGAAGTTAGTAGTAGTTTAGTTCAATTATGCCATTGGGTGATCCGATTGTTCAATGAAGCCTGGGCAAACCAAGAGGATCGCCTTGGGCCTGAGGTATAATTGTCAAAATATTGTCATGAGATCCCATCACTCTTTTTTTAGTCAATTATTAATGTTTTAATTTTATTAACTTCAAGTCGTTGACTACCTCTAGGACCGTGTGCCCGGTAAACGGTAGCCGAGTCTTTACTTTTTCTGTTAGTTAATTCACCCCAAAATAATAAGAAATTATATTTAATTTACTTAAAATTTCCCAGAGCGAGGCCCTTTGATTGCACTCCGGTTGGGTTGACCTTTGCGATCGCCCCAAATGTGGGCGATTCGGATGCGTTATTTCTCTGTGTGGAGTCGTCGTTCACGTTCATCCCGATAAACAAGCCCAAAACAGATTTTTTTTTCTTTTTTGTTTAAATTGTAAGGAATTCCTTGTAAGTACCTCGCGAATGTCATCCACGCTTATCAAATGTGAATAACTCCCTATTTTTTGGTAATTTTTCATTCTGACTTCTGAGAATTGGAGTTGTTGCGAGACAAGCTAAAAACGAATTTTATAAGTAAAAGTTCAAAAGCGTGCCAAAAATTTAATAAAAGACAAATAAACTTTGATTTTGTAATTTCTTTGGTTGAATTATTTGCGATAAGTAACTTTACATTATTTGGGGAAAGATCCTTATTTTTTTATGAATTTTTAAAATAGTTTTTAAATGAATTTATTTTTCTTTACCCCTCTTTAAAATATAATTTCAATTTTTAAAAATTATAATTTTATAATTTTGCATTCAAAATTTGTTCTCAAATATTTAATTAATTACAAAAATATTTCCTTTAAATAATGAAAAATCTTTTGTATTTTCATTTGTGTCTACGACCTTTTTTTTATTTAAGTGTTAAAAATTAAAGTGTTAGTTTAAAAATCCCATGTTTTATTTTTTTATATTAACAATTGTTTTTATAAATCATTACTTTTCCTTTAAATTATCCTTATTCATCCAGCCTAAGATTTTCTTCACTTATGCACATTGCACAATAAAGATGCTGATGAAAAAGCTATTTAAAGTAAATCATTTCTCTAAATACAAGATTTAAAATTTTCAGAATTTTCCTTTCCTTATAAAGGTTTTTGATTAAATATTAGTTATTAAAACTCTAAAAGACTGAGATAAAAACCTAAAACTGTAATTATAAGCTATAATATAAATGAAGCAATTTATCATCTTATTTTGAAATAAAATTTCAACTATTTAACTCCAATAAATAATTTAGAATTAATGCTGATTGATAAAAACACCTACATATATTAGAAAGCAAAAGTGGTCTGTTATTCACCTGATCTTTTTTTGCCCAATTATATAAAATTCAAGTTCAAATGAATAATTTTTATGATCTAGTCAATTTAACCACATATGGATCAATTATGTCCATCTGATAATTTAAAAATTATTTATGAATAAAGAAGACAAATTCCTAATTTCTCTATTCTTATAAATATATCTAAATTTTTAAAATGTTTCTTATTGCTTCAAAAAGATAATAAAAATTTCGGAAAACTTGTGAAGACTATCAAATGATCAACTAAATCAAATGATCAATTTTTTGTAAATGCTAAAGCACATATAATTATATTTTTCTGTTATCTTTTATTTGTTTTAGGTAAATTATACCCAATTTTTCTTTGAGTGCTTTCTGCGAAACAAAATTGACCATAAGAAAAGCCTGGCCCATGTTGGAAATGGAGAAGTGATTTTTCAGTTATATAAAGAAACTCCAGGCCTTTGGAACAAACTTGAATCAGAAATCATAGGTAATTTTTTCATTTCCATTGCTATAGAAATGTTATATCTCGTGCAAGATATAATAAACAAAGTAAACCCGAGTGTTGGTTTTCAATAATAATTTTATAATCGGATGTAGGTATGTCAAAATACAGAGACCAGAGTCGGGAGTATGCTAACCTCAATAGGTGTTAACAAACGAAGACCTTTTTTCACTGTCCGTGGTGGTAGTACTTAATCGGCAACCAGTCCGTCCATTATCGTGAATGGGGAAGTTGGGTTATCTCATCACAACTCCTCCCCCGGAAGCTGAAATTCTCCCTTTTGAAAATTTCTGCTTCTAATGTCGTCTTCTTTTTGGATCCGGACTAAAACGCTCCACTGGTTTTCTTTCCCGTGTGCTCCTTCTTTAGTCGTCACAATTAGATCCTTTTTTTGGCGAAGATAATTTCCGCTTTTCACCCGTAAGGCTGGTCCATGCGATACAGGTTCAAATACACTATTGGGTAGTGTCATGTTAAAAGCATCGCATAACACTTCCATCGGAATTTCTTCTTCGCTTTTTCACTTTCTTCACCATATCGTGGTCTAATCTGATTGATGTGTCTTTTACACGTAAATTTTTTACTTTTAATCGTGTAGACCACTTTACCAATCCTTTTCTGGATTATGCCATCCATCCAATAGCTTTTTCCACTTAAAATTTTTGAAAAAAAAAACCGTCTCCTGAAGTGTATTTTTTTATGTTGACTTTTTCCTCTTTCTTAGCAACTTTCTGTTTTGATATGGTAACAATCTATCGAAAATTGATCTAATTTTCCTTGCGAACATAATTTCCGCCGGTGACATTTTCGCATCGTTGTTCTCATTAGGAGTTACCCTATAGATTGCTAAGAACTTCTGAATAGTTCTTTCTTCCGTGTCCATACCTTTATTTTTACGTAAAGCACGTTTAAAGGTGTCAACAAATTTCTCGGCTTGACCGTTCGACCTGGGATGACACACTGGTGTAGTTATGTGTTCAATGTCTAAAGCAGTACAGAAATCCTTAAACTCCATACTTGTGAACGCCGTACCATTGTCGCTCACCAATGTCCTGGGAACCCCGAAACGACTGAAAATTTCATCCAATGCACTGATGGTGTTCCTAGATGTAGGATGCTTGCACGACTACCTCAGGCCATTTCGATAAAGAGTCCACCAATATCAAGTAATAGTACCCATTAATTGGTCCAGCATAGTCTATATGTAGACGTGCCCACGGCAAATCCGTTTTCGGCCAAGGATTCATTTTGACCGGAGATGCCCTTACAGCCAATTGACAACCTCTACACAGTCTTACAAAGTTACCGGCAATTCCCTGATTGTATTCAACAAGAAACCTGATATTTCTTTTTCCTCAGTTAATGCTGCTATAACCGTCTCTTCTAACATTTCTTCATTTTTTGGAATCAGCCTTGACAATCCATCCGCATGCCCATGTTCTTTAGATTTGACGTATTCCATCCTAAATGGTAATTAAAATAGGGTTACACCCATCGCCGTAAGCGATTAGCTGTATGCGTAGGAATGTCTTTTTTACCTCCAAATATTGTAAGTAACGGTTTATGGTCCGTTTGAAGTACAAATGATCTACCATGTAAAAAACGATGGTATTTTTTTAACCCCGGACACAATCGACAAAGCCTCTTTCTCGATCTGACTAATTTTTTTCAGCCGGAAAAAGAGTCCTCGACGCGTGCGCGATCGGTTTAGTAGTGCCATCATCATATTTGTGTAGCAGTGCAGCACCCACTCCGTACAAACTTGCGTCAGTTGCCAGAATGATCTCTTTCTCAGGATCATAATGTGCTAAGGCGAGATCTGAGAGTAGGCATTTTTTTATTTTCTGAAAAGCCGTCTCGCAATCTTTTGACCAAAACCATTTCTTGTCTTTTTTTAACAATTCGTTAAGGGGGCTCTTAAATCATACATTTTAGGTATGTAGATCGCATAATATTGTGCCAACCCCAGAAACGATTGTAGTTTCGCAACTGTGTCGGGTGCAGGCATGTTCTTAATTGCATCGGCTCTCTGTGTGTCCGGTTTCCTGCCTTCACTGTCTATTACCTGTCCGAGGTATGTAATTCTTTCCATGAAGAATTTACACTTCTCGTGGCTTAATTTAAAGCCAAACTCTTCTAGTCTTTTGAATATCGCTCTGATGTGCGTTTTATGTTCTTGAACATTCTTACTTTTGACTAGAATGTCATCTAAATAGGCGGTACCAAACTCAAGGCCTGCCAGCATAGTGTCCATCACCTGTTGAAACAAAGCTGGAGCGACCTTTAAGCCGAAAGGAAGCCTATTTAGCTTATAAATACCTTTATGTGTATTTATACACAAATATTTTGAGCATTCTTCACTCACTTTAATCTGCAAGTATGCGTCAGACAGGTCGATTTTTGAAAAAATCTTCCCACCATTCAATTTTGAAAAAAATATCTTCTGGTGAAGGTAGTGGATAACTGTGATTTTTTAAGGCAATCATTTAAACCTGTTGAAAAATCTGCACACACTCTTATTTTTCCGTTTTTTCTTCTTAACATAAACTGTGGGCGAGGCCCAATCCGAATGGTCAACCTTAGATATCACTCCCATTTTTTCAAATCTTTCCAATTCCTTATTAATTGTGTCTAAGGAGGAAAAAATAACGTTTCTCTTAGGTTTAAAAATTGGTTTCACGTTTTTCTTGAGTTCAAATTTGACTTCCGTCTTAGTACATAAACCCAATCCCTCAGAAAAAAACTCTGGGATATTCTTCTTTTAATTCATTTATGAATTTTTTCATTTTTAATACTTTTTTGTTTTTCTGCACTGTTTATTACGTTGCAAAATGAGTTAATCGGGAGTTCAAACAAATCCAAAAGTACTATCCAGTCTATTCCAAAAGACATGAATTAATCCCTTGGATTACATACACTTTCGTTTTGCAGTCTTGCCACATAACGAAATATCGCACTTTAATTCTCCCTTAAAGTTTAATTTCTTTCCTGAAACCCCTCTAGAGGTTTTTTTTGGTTTCAGATAATTTTAGATCTTCCAATATTTTCCATGTTTGTTCATCAATGATGCTTATGTCTGAACCAGAATCCAATAGGAAAGTAATTGTATGATTATTTATACGTACATCTACGTACTTTCTATTTTTACCTTTCTGAATTTCTTTTTCTGATAATACCAGGCTTACATCTTGTAATTTCCTTTTCTTGTGGCAAACCGAATATTTATTGCACTTTATTTCCGCACGATTGACAGAATTTATTTTTGTACCAACACACGTCTTTGGTATGGTTATTTTTTCCACACGTCTCACATTTTTCTATCTTTTTGGCTTTTGGAGTTTTTCGAGTTTTTACGTGTCGAACATTAGCAACACTTTTCTCCTCAATTTGTGTATTATCCCTTTTTAGTACGTTTATGAGACGTTGGCATTCTTCGGTCACCCTTTGTAATGTTATTTTCGAGTCTTGCTCGACCATTATTAATATTCTCGACCTAATTTCTTTATATTTAGGATAAGTTAGTCCTTGAAGAAAAATTAGGCACTTGAATACATCTTTGGTTATTTCTTCTAACTTGAATTGTTCAACCAGAGAGTTCACTGTTCCCGCGTATGTCACAAAATATTCCTTTCGTCAAATATTTTTGACAGAATATTTATAGTTTCTTCAAACGAAACTTCTTCTGGCTTTCTGGGCAATATCAAGTTTGAGTACTTCCTATTCTCGCTTGTCCCTAGTTTCTGGACTAATAATGTTACTCGTTCCTCATCCGACCAATGTTGACATCTCTTGGTAAATATAGTTTCGAAACGTTTAAAGTATGCTGGAAATGTAATGCCCGAATCAGGGTCATAAATAAATTCGGATAATGAATTTGCTATTTCTTCGGCAGAAAAAACAGTATTTTTTCTTTCTCCAGTCGCCTGTTTCAGAATTTTTTCGAGACTTTTTTGATGTTGCAATATTTGTTGTTGTAAGTCTTGGTGCTGTTTTTGTTGCAACTCTTGATGCTGTTGTTGTTGCAAGCTTGTACACAGCATTTTAGTCATTTCGACTAATTGCTCCATCCTGACTTTATTTAGAATTCGGCAAAAAAAAAAAAAAAAAATTTTTTTTATATATACGGTTAACAGACACTTTACAGCCGTAATATTTTTACAACCCGTAATTTTTACTTGAATAATCAATTATTAGACCGGCTCGCATTTGAGTCGCGGTTCAATATATATTTTTCAAATCACAATTTAACAGTAAAATTTTTCTTACTTTTCAAAAAGTTTCCTTTTGATTTGTGACTCCGTTTTCGAAATCCTAATCGGCGTCAACTGATATCTTTGACTTGCGAATCTGCTTCCGAAATCCGTTCAGCGTATATATATATATATATATATATATATATATATTTTTTTTTCAAGTAAGTACGTTGCACAATCCTCGTCGCCAGCTGTTATATCTCGTGCAAGATATAATAAACAAAGTAAACCCGAGTGTTGGTTTTCAATAATAATTTTATAATCGGATGTAGGTATGTCAAATATAGAGTCAGAGTCGGGAGTATGCTAACCTCAATAGGTGTTAACAAACGAAGACCTTTTTTCACTGTCCGTGGTGGTAGTACTTAATCGGCAACCAGTCCGTCCATTATCGTGAATGGGGAAGTTGGGTTATCTCATCACAACAAGAAATGATTTGAAATTACTAAAAAATAAAGAGACTTTTTTGTAATTGAGGGATCAGGATTGCCATTTCTAGTTTTTGACTTTGTCTAATGCATCATATATAGGTACCTCCATGAGATCGCTAAAAAAGAGCATAGCATGATGAAAAAGTTGCCAAACTTGACAAAAACAAAATTTTATCGTCTAAATGTTTATGTTATTATTAAGAGGAAAGATCAAAGTATATTGGAGGTATTTTTTTACATTTTTTAATCGTTCCTAGCAAAATTTTCGTTAAAATCTTGTTTTTTTTTGGGGTCAACAAAATTGACAGATAATCAATCATGTCATCATTTTTTTTCCATTTTATAAGAAAAATGAAAATGTCAGTTTGAAATTCTTTTTAAAATCAATTATCATTTTTTCAAAACTTATTTTAACAAAATCAGAAATTATAATGTTTATTTATAATATTTTGAAACAAGCATTATTTTGTTTCTGCTCCGAAAAGGTGTAGTTTGAAAATAAAACAAAGCAGGTCATAACATTTCACATCACTTGACAGCTGCTGAATGTCGTATTGACAGATTACATGAGGATAATTTATTCTACGGAAGGAGAGAAGTGAAATTATTTAGATTTAAGTGAACAAGTTATTTACCTTGTTATTTTTAAAGAAAATTTTCAGCGCTCAATTTTTTTTTTTTTTTGTACTTAGCTTTCACCATTAAGTTTACGATGCTTTATGGAAAATATATTATAAAGAAATTAAAATAAGACTGTTGAGCGGGAAATTAAATTTCATAAGAAAGGTATCTAATTAATTATAGGTACTGTTATAGACAAGCGTATGGTTGCAAGAAAGAAATACGACAACAGCAGACAGATTTACGTGATTTGTTTCAATAGGAACATGTGGTTTTGGGACAGCTACCTTGTGGTATAGTTCATAAGCCGGCTGCCAACTTGGGTTGATCACGCATAGTAGTTCTCGCTGGTTGTTGTGGCGCTACTGCTGCTGACTGCTGCTGCCTGCTCAGACCGACCATGACCGATCTCTTCCCTGGCCTCCTGTTGACTGCTGTTGTACTTCCCTGTGTGGCCCCTTTTATGGAGTTTTTTATGGCTTAACAGGCTCGAAAAACGACGTGAGTATAATTAGGAGGGAAGCATTTTTATTGGTCGAAAAATAGAAACACTTTAAAATATTATTTTATTTTTTGACCGGAACTTGTGCGTCGGGCTTATGCGTAGATGACGATAATGGTCATTTTGTGACGGGGCCTTGTCCCGTTCACACCCGGCTCTCGCTCTTAAGTATGTTAGTTTATTTGCCTGCAAATCAGCTAAGATATGTCTTATTTTATTTTATAACAATACCTTTCTTATGAAATTTTATCAGAAGTGTACATAAAGTACTATAATTTTATGTACATTTATTACATTTTACTGTGTTATTTGTATTTTCATTCATTTTATTATATTTCATTTATGGAAAAAATGCCATAACTGAGATTAATATAAAAATAAGATCATATAAATTTCATAAGATAAAAATGATACTTGTAGGTACCCTTCTCAGTTGAAATTGAAAAATCAAATTAACTTCACACATGTTTCTCAAAAGTAAAGGCCTTAACAGCGGAGAACAATGCTTAAATCAAATAACACAACTTAATTGTATTCTGGTTAGTCTTCCGTATTTTATAATTACAGCCTGATTATAAACACAAAATTACATTTCTTAATTACTGCAGGTTTTCTGATTAGTCAAAACGATACAATTTACAACGCGCTAAAAAAGATCTATCTCATAAGGAAATTTATGAAACTGAATGCGGCTTTTAACTAATTTTATAATATTTTAACAACTTAAATGTAAAAATCTATTATAATTAAAGAAATAACAAATAATTGTATTAAAAATTCATTTTTCATTTTGTATGTTACAATTCATAGCTGATTTTCAGGTAGGTGGGGATCCAGTTAAAAAAAAATACATGATTTGCTTTTCTCAAAGCCTTGTGCTTTTAACTAATATAATCACTAAACTGAATTGCGATTGAATTTCTAGAGTTTTCATAAAATTAGTTATAGCAGGGGTAATAAATATAAAAAAATATTTTTTCCATGACTTTAAAAAAAGAAAACATATTTATAATAATTTCCATCATTTGTGAATAGTTTCTGAAAGTTTCATTAACATCCGACAATTATTTTTACTTTTGCAAGATTTTCCAAATTAATGTCTGTTGTGACGTCACCCCGGTCTCTGCTCCTGTGCTATCCTGTGATGATCTAACCCTTGGCTGGTTCGGATGGAAATCTGGTTTACCACGGAACCATGTGTGACACTAACCCCTCTGGTTGTCTTGGTCGTGGTCGATGTCTGGTTAGATTCGATATCAACTTTGTCGTTCCCAGCTCGCTTCCAACGTCTGGTTACCAAAGTAACTGCTTTGATTTCTAGTCTGACCTACCCACGTTGTGATTTGATCTTAGGTAGACGAAATCAATCAGACGTTGGGCCGTAGTGCAAGCCGAATCCGGGGCAAAGGCGATACCGCACAAGTATATGTAAAAGAAAATAATGTAACAACTCAAAAGATTCAGATGTGTTGAAAAAAAAATAACAAGTATCTTTATATCTGGTTGCTGAATACAGGACTGCATCTTTCTCTCAAACCGCTTCTATGGATTTGTGACACTTTGCATTTCTTAGGCGAGTCTTAATATCTTAAGTTGTCTTTCAATAAACTGCTTTTTGGTATCTTCAGGCGATATTTGTAAAACTTGTTTTGGTGGTGTGAGTCTAAGTCGTTCTTCAAAAAAAAAATTGTTTTTGGTTAGAAGTCTAAGTCGGAATGCGTGGAAATCTTTCAGTCAGCTGCTGTGAGGCTGGTCTCCGAGCTCACAGCTCAACTGCAACTCAACTCTCCTGTAACTGGGGACGTTCGTTTATATGGACGCCGACCAAAACCGGGTGGGGGCCTGTCGTGGTTTGGGTCCCTCAATAATTCCAAATCCGCAATAAGGATTTTCTTTGTTTTCGGACAGGAAAATTTATCATTTCCCATTTTTGGAAGTCAATTACTTTCTGTTTTAAAGGGGTTTTCCACCTCTCTGTGGTCGGGGTTCGTAAGGGAATTGTCCTCCTAAATTCTTCCTTTCTCATATTGGTATCTCATACCAATCCCCTCAGAGGGCGTCAACAGGTTTCCCTTCTTTCTCATATGTTTACCTTCACCCATTACTCACGCCACCACTCAGCCAATGAACGCTCAGCAGTGTGGGTGTGGCTAGACTGGCCTCAGTTTACAATTATCACTCAAAGAAAAAAAAATTATCTTCCCTTTTCTTTTCTTTCTTTTCCATCGGCCAGAATTCTTATGAATCGTACTGTGGACATTAAATTTTTATCTTTTGATGTCATCTGGGATTCATTAATGGGATTTTCGCCGACTTATTATCTGGGTGGTCAACTAAATCTCTTTGTCTTTCTCAACATCATCGCATTCTGAACAAATTTTTATCATGACAAGTTCTGGACATACAACAGATGTATCTCCTTCCAAAACCAAATGATATCTCCGAAAGATAGTTAATGGCTTATTCTTTTTCTCTTTCCCCTTTTCCTTTCTTTTTCTTTTGGGGTGGTCTCGCCTAATTCTTTCTCGGTCGCATACTTGACCCAGTTTTCAATTATCTTCTAGCATTCTGCTTTGTAAGCCTCTTGACCAAATTGAAATTTTCATTATTGCCATGGGCAGATTGTTATCTTTACCCGTATTCTGTTTTTCCTTGTCACATCATGGCATAAATTAATTCTGACAGGATCCTGATACCTTACGAATTTTCTATCTTCTGCGAAAAAAGATACCTTTCTTCGCAAATGAAAGTAAAATCTTTACCCATTTTCTTTTGTTAAAAAAATAACATCGCTCAATATGTCTTTTGTTGTAGGTTTTTCTCGCCTTAAGTATTTCTTGCTTTTAATTTCCATGCTTAATTAGTTAGCCAATTACCATAGCTAAATAGTGTCACACTGTCATACAAAAAAAAACATGCTGAAAATTTATGTTATTTTACTAGTTCTCACGGAGGTACCTAAATAATATATATTTAAAAATATTTTTTCTTACAACAGTATTTTACTGTTGCTTCATAAGAAAACCTGCATAATTACAAGGAAAATTCCAATATCTTATTTTAACTGTTTTCAATCACAAGCAATTTACATCAGACATAAAGTAGTTGAAATGTTTTACTGATCAAAAATCAAGATGAGGAGTGGAGGACTTGTTATGTCGGGTTTTATAGTTGAAAGAATAAATTTGGGCTGCGTGTTCAAAGACATGTATCCTCAACACATCTATATTATACTTCAATAAAAATAAACAGAAAAGCATAGAACAATACTGAGAAAAGACAAAGGCATTTATATTAAATAGCAATCAATTTTCATTTATATTGTATGACGATTACAATGTATTGTAATAAGCATAGATTTTTGAATGAAATCTCGTATTGATTGTTAGCTTGATTAATGTTAAACTCTCTCTATATATGTGGTGTGAATGATGCTTATGAATTTAACTGAGAGATTAAGTGTTGCAAAATTTGTGATGAAAGTTTCACAAAGTAGGATGTAGTAATAAACTGTTGATAAGAAAATTAAACAGCTTGTGTCAAATAATAAATTCATATTAAATTTGTGTAAATTTAGTTTGAATAAAGTTGTCTTCCTTTGACTGCTCTTGATGAGACTTGAAGTTGGAATGTTTGTGAAAGTTCAGAAGATGATTTCATTGTTGAAAAGTTCTTTGCTTTGTTTGAATGAAGTTGCAATGTTTATTCACTAGCAGGAATATTTATGAGCTGCTGGGTGAATGGATGGATGAGTGAGTGAAATTTCTGGAAGTTTGTTATATGTTCGCAAGTAACTCTGAAAACTTCAGATGAAGTGACATAGGTTCGTGTAGCAAATAGTTTGAAGTCACAATGCTCATTGGCAAAGTGAGTTAGTGTTCTGTATTTATTTACTTGGGTATTCTCCAGAGAAATTGGCACTAAAAATTTTAACTTGAACACATGATGAAAAAACCTTGTGTGTGGGTGGATAGCAACACCCACTTGTATGTTTGTTGATCAGTTAGAACTTGAATATTCAAAAAAATATGTGCGAAGTTGGATCTGTTCAAAACATGGCTGTGATCTACTTTTCGCACAGAAATTGAACAAGTTATTTTTAGTAATTCGTAAATATATAGAATTAGGATTCTACAAAGGTACTGAAACTTTAATTATAAATAACCAGTTCAAATATTTTAAACTCATTTTTGTTCAATACTTCAACTGATATAAATATTATCTTACACTGTTTTTGAACAATTAA
Source organism: Acanthosepion pharaonis (assembly GCA_903632075.3). Lineage (NCBI taxonomy): Eukaryota > Metazoa > Mollusca > Cephalopoda > Sepiida > Sepiidae > Acanthosepion > Acanthosepion pharaonis. Next base: position 237,566 of record CAHIKZ030002332.1, on the reverse strand, counting down.
AGTTGAATCTAGCCTACTGCCATTTTGTAAATCATCTTTCAAAATCTTTCTTAGATTTGACTTCTATTGGTCACTTCTTAATAGAATTGGCATGTGTTATCTTCTAAACCACTTTAGAAGATAATGTGTGAGTGATTTAAATAACAAAAACAAGAGAATTTTTTCTGTTGGTGTTTTATTAATAAACCAGATTACTTTTTTTTTCAGAAGATAAAAATGCCATGAACCTGAAACGAAGAGAGGCCATAGAAAAAGCTCAGAAAGAAGCAGAAGAAGATAAAAAGCAAAATGAAGAAACTAGAAGAAAAAATGAAAAATATGCATTGAAGAAAATTATGAAAGTATGAAAAAGTTACAAAATTCCTTTTAAATTTCCATTATTAATTTAGCTAATGGTATTTCTTTTAATAATTTTCCAAGAAAGCATTATTATACAAACTGATATTATTACTTTAAAAATTTCTATATGAAAGCCAATAATCCATTTCATTGATAAGACATTAATATTTCTTTAGGAAGCCTTTTTTTAGTTTGGGTTGAACTCATTCTTTTTTGTTGTTATAATCAGTTCAGTTACTTAACTTTCAAAAGCTTTATATCTACATTTACTGGAATATTTAAAAAATTTTATATTTAAAGTGGGGAGAAGTAAGAAGAAAAGGACGTTTTTTATTGTTTTCAATTGTTGAATGAAAATTTGCTTGCCAAAAGTCATAGTGCAAACAGATAAAGTTTATCATTTTAAGAGATTGAACATGTACATTGAATCATAAATTATTTGCTGTCAATAAAATTTAAAATTGATGTTACTGGTAAAATTGTCAGCAGAAACAGGCATTATAGAATTGTTAATTCCAATTTTATTTTCTTTAGCATGAAGAAGAAGAAAAAGAAAGAATACAGAAAATAAAAGATCAAGAAAGACAAAAAGCAATGGCAGAACTGCAGAAATGGAAAGAAGAACAACAAAAATTAGCAGAAAAGGTTCATAATTTAATTTGCTACTTAAATTATATCTTTATATGAAAAGTAATTAAATCTTTGCCACATTTTTTATGATATGCAATAATTTTTAGTTTTATAATCCAGTTCTCTGTGAAGCTATACTTTGCAATTTAGCATCTTTGCTAGAAACATTTTTTTTTTCTTTTTACATACATTTTGGATAGAAATTTTAACTATGGCAAACATGACTTTATAAAATGAAATAATAATGGTGTTGTAGTGACTTCAAATTTTGTTCACTTAAATAACTTTTATGTAAATTCTACTGCCTTTTGGGAAATGAAACTTACACAGTTTACAAACCAAATGCAGAGGCATTTTCCCTACCAAGTTACAGACAATTAGAAATTGTAATAAATGCACATGAACTAAAATAAAATTAAAATTAACTTGTCATTGACAAAAATTTGAAATCTTGGTCTTTGTCTAGTTTTATGTTCACACCTTGCCAAATGCAATAAATCAAAAATCCATTTTTGTTGAAATATGATGCAAAATCTTTTTCTCTATTTTGATACCAAGTGAAAGTTGTTCCTGGATATAAGTTTTTTCTTTTAATCTGAACCCCAAGTCATACATCTTTCGTCAGACTGAGGTTTCTTACTAAATCATTAAGTTCATCCTGAGTAAATGGCTGTGGTTCATTACTAGAACATGTTGGGACAAATCCTTCCTCTTTTTCTGCAACATTTTCTTACTCTGGGTGATTTTCTGCTTAATCAAGATTAATAGGTGGAGTAGAGATTAGTAGATTCGTGGAGTTCAGATTTTCTTGTTAATGGACAATTAGGATAAGCAATAGCTTTCTAATTCATTTTGTTTTATCCTTAGATTTTATAGGAACAACGATATATCAATAATATATATCCATATTGTTGGAGTTTGGAAGCAAAAGCCTTCTTTTTTTACTTTTTTCCATTCTCTTAGTTCCTCACCACAAATATAGGGATTTGCTTTTTGTTTTGGTCTTCAATGTAGACATTATGATTTTGATTTTTTTTAACAAAATCTATTATATTCTCTCTTTGTTTTTTCAATAATACTTATTAATATTTCAACAAATATAGTAAAAAGGATAAGAACTATTTATGCAACCTCTAGATATCATGAGATTGTTATTATCAGAATAAGATATTTTGATTTATCTGTAAAGAAAAAAACAATGTTTCAAACAACATTAAAAATTTAGTTTTTATTTAGTTTTGTAGTGTTTGTGAAATTTTAAAAAAATATATACAAATTAAGATTTGGTCAAATTAAAAAATTAGACAGATTCAAATACATTAGAACATATTCTATTAATTAATCAATTAATAAAGATATCAATACTGAGTGGATACCAACTTAAAATAAAATTGAATTAACTTATAATTTATGAAGAAAGAAAAAATTTACACAGCATTTAAAACATATCAAATTTTTAATCTTCAAAATTTCTGTTGTGTAGTGTAACTGATGTGCAGGAAGTTACATGCACTCAACTGCCTTATGAGTAATAGCCACAGCTATTTATTATTGTCTTTGTGACTTCATATGTAAACAAGTCACCTCATCTCCCTGTACCGAAGAGGCTTTATCCCCTTATTTTATCTGGTACTTCTTCTGGGAGCTTTTGTCTCCTCACTATCTTCCTTCCTCTCCCTAAGAAATTGTTTAGATATGGAAGATCTTGACCTTTTTCTTTTTTCATAGGAGTGTTCTTCCAACGATTGTTCTCGTTCATGTTCAGTGTCTATATTGCTCTTGATTTCACTGTCCACTTTGTCTTGCCTTGACATGACACTTTTGCCTTAATTACTTTCAGGCTCACTATATATTTCTTCATTGCTATTGTGTTTGCAATCTAACTTGGTCTGCATGCACTAATATCCCATTTCCATTGTTTTCTATTATCATAGTGTTCTGTCCATTTTGCATTATGAATCTTGCCTCTTGTAGATTAGATTCATTATTCTTTTTATACAATAGTTTTTCATTGGTGGGATTGGACATGATCAATGGGACTCTAATTTGTCTACCCATGAGGGCAGACAGGCTTTTTGATCTTCCAGCATGTGGTATTATCCTATAACTTAGCAACAAGTTAGTAAGAAATGTTTCTATATTTTCTTTCTGTTATACGCACATTTTAAATCCATTTTTTTATAGTTTGCACCATCCTTTCTGCTAATCTGTTAGATTGCAGATGGTACAGGGGGTAGGAGTTTATATGGGTTGCATCCAATTTTGTTCAACCATTGGCATAGTTCCTCATCACAGAACTCTGGGGCAGTCAGATACTAACATTTTTGGAAATCTATTTCTTGAAAATATGATATTTAACACTTGTTTCATGGTTGAATTTCTTTTGTTGGAGACCTGTATTACTACTGGCCAGCCTGAATATGAATCTATCAGTATTAATAATAATCCCATTTCATTAACATGGACATGATCCATGGGTACTCTCTCTGAAGGCCATGTTTGTGTTTTTTGTCTGTCTAAATTTTCTTCTGTCATTGCACATTTTATACCTTTTTTGAATTCTTCTACATCTGTAGAATAGGCTGGTGTCAGGTGTCCAGAAATTGATGTCGCTTTCTTTCAGCAATACATCTCACTGAAGCCTAGAAGAGCAGTGATCCCCCACGTCCAGTTGCCTGGTTTTTAACAGGTAGCATTGTTCTCTTATGCATAAAAATGGCAGTAGGCGTATGCACGCGCGACCGACTCTCAGAGAATGGTTTGACAGCGAATTCGTTTTGCTCCTGGTAAGTTACTGTCATGTCTATTACACTCTCCACTGATCATATGATCACATAAGTGACAGTGAGGGGCTGGTTGTTTCACCCTTGCTCTCCTTCGCGGTGGTATAACCATGTCTTCCTCCCTGGCTGAATCATCAGATGTGTCCTGGTCTGAATCATATTCCAGGGGATCAATAAGGGTCAAGTCTACTTCTTCCTTGCTCTCAGACGGGGTGTCGCTGCTGCTTGCACTGGAGCTTGGTTCTTGCCATTCATGACTCCCTGATGTTGTGTCACCGCCATCATCCGCTGGTAACAATGAAGTGAGCCATGGACATACATCTCCCACGTGCCACAGTATCCCGTCGATGACTACCAACTGTGCACTGTTTGTCCCCATGACACAACCTTTCACAAACTTTGACATGCAGCTTCCGTGTGGATTTTTTACCCAACTGCGTCTCCTTCCTTATACCGAGTCAAAGTCGCCTGGTTAGGCAAGGGCACAACGTCAATTCCTTTTATTCAAATTTTGTACGAATGCAGCAGATTGGTGGGCACAGAAGAGGCAGATACGTCATCCCTGGGTGTGATGTTATACCAATACACGGCCTCCATAATAGGGCAGCTCTTTTGCGCAGCAATCCGTTTGATTGTCCGATGACACCTCTCTACAATAACATTTCCAGATGATTTGTACACCCCATTCTTCCGTGAATTGTTTGAATTGCTGACTGCGGAATGCAGTGTCATTATCAGCCAGGATCTGCACTGGGGCACCACGTTCAAAAAACACCGACTCCAATTGCCGGATTACGTGTGCAGCGTCTTGCCAAACTAGCAGCCGCCAGATCGAAACCGTGTGGGGCCGCAGTTGATCAGAGTAAAAAAATGGTGACTGTTATAGTGCGTGATGTCCATGCCTAGATTCCTCCAAATTTCACGCACAATGAGCTCTCCCTTCTGCCATCGCACAGAAGCTGGATCTATTGAGTGACACTGTTCACAACTCCAAACGACCGATCTCACCGCTGCTTTCGACATCGACGGGTTGATCCTACATGCGAAATATAGTGTCCGTTTAACTCCAGGGTTCCCGCTGTGTTGATGAATCTCAGTTAACTGAGCAGAGCTCGGGTTTCCTATGGCAAAAGCACATACTGGTGGAACAGGTTCAAGTTCCTTCATATTGTTGAACCATCTCTGGGGAACTCTAGTCAGCAAGTCAACTCGGTTCTGGTCGGATCTAACTAGTGCTATGTCAAACGAAAGGTTGTACTCTTTCACAAGAGAAGTTAGCGTTTCAAGTTGTGTATATTTATGAGCATCTCGCTAACGGCCTTGGTGCTCAGCCGAGACTTTCCCGTAAGGGCATTAGTCACCCAATGTTACACGCAGAGGGAGTCTGTGTTCACGTGTAATACTGTAGCCTGCCATTTTAGCGCGAGGTTGATTCCTTTTAGCACAACATCTAGTTCAGCCACATTGATATGCTGGGTGTTTTTTATCGGCCATAGCCAGCATGCGTCCTCAATGATGGCTCCCTTAGCATCAAGCGCTACTCCTACAGCCAGCGAACTCACGTCCACCCACACGTCTAGCTCCTTCATATTCATGCACCATTCTCCCTGTGCAGGATCCAGTTGCTGTGCCCGGGTGAGGGTGTCTGTTATCATACATTCCAGGGGAGCATCACTAATTTTTTTGTCCCAGTTTTGTGTTACAGCAGTGGCTCGACATTTGATGAAGCCTGTCGCCACTCGCAGCCATCCACACACGGGGAAGTGTCCCACCAGCTGGCCACACATGACGAAAATACCTCTCCGTGTCATAGTCATAGGGCCATTTACCATTCTACTTACTCGTTGCCATCGCAGTCGACCCTGTTCCTTCCATACTTCTAGTCCCAGTACTCTGGCTCTGTCCTGTAACTTCTCTGGATCCTTGCTCATCAGTCCGTAGAGCTCGAGATGTTTCCTCACAGATTCTGCGGATGCCACATCCTCATTGATATATATATCGTCAATATATGTTGACGTTGCTCTATTTATAGTTTCATTCTGTGCTAACACAGCCTTGAGCACAGCTCGCATTATCAGGGGCGCCACATTCAGGCCAAACCCCAGCCTGGTCAAACAGTATCGCTTCCCTTTAAACATAACTGTTTGGTATGGCCACAAAGATTTTTCAACACAGATCTGTAGGTATGCTTTCCTGAGGTCCAGAATGGACACGTTCGCTCCCTGCTGTCTCCAGGCTCGCAGATTTTCTGTGCAAACATCCGCGGCACCTGTGAATGTTTCAACGTAGGTATTCAGTTCCCGATAGTCCATCACAGGATGCACCTTATGCTTGTTGGTCTGCAGCACGGCCATCAGCGGTATCAGTCCCTTGGGTGGGCCAAACTCCTTGTCACTGTACGGCACCAACCAACCATTGTCCATTCATGTTTGCAATTCATGCTCATACTCCTCTCTCATGTCACTAGATACCGAATATTCAGAGATCCGATTCTGAAGTTTTCCCTGGTGCATGACCTGCCAACCACGACTCCCAACCCAAACTCCCTGCCGTTCATTGAATTTTGAACTGAAATTGGCTTCGTTGATACAAATCGCTGCACAGACGGACCGTGGTTTTTCAAACTCCAGACTTCCATGCTGCATGATGCGAACTCCACTGAGTGCCTTAATGGCATCAATGCCAAGCAACAGGTCGAAATCCAGGGGCTTCCCTTGCATAACCAGCACATCAATTGTAGCAGTATTACTGGTTGCTGTGTGAATTCTGATGGTGCCCCTTCCACAGCAAGCCTGCGTAGCTCCGGTTAATGTAGATACCGCCATACCCTGCTTCGACCAAGACTGACATAAACTCGTGCTCAAGATTGACCATGAGCACCAGAGAGCTGAGCATGGTGTGTTGTCAACACACACAGTAATGATGGGTAGCACCGAGTTTACTTGCTGTTTGGGGAGTGGACCTGCGCTGAAGTCTCGTCCCCACCTCCGTTTCCCGGACAATTTTTGGCCAGATGACCGGTCTTGTTGCATTGATAGCAATGCGCGTTAGTTGCCCTTCGCCTCTTCATGCAGTCCCTCGTGAAGTGATTGGGCCCATTACATTCATAGCATGTGACAAGTGGGCCCATGTCTGGGGAAGATCGAGGAGTCTGAGAGGACTGCACCGCAGTGACGACTGGTTCCATCTCTGCTGTCTCGTCCTCTATGATTGCCCGAGCTTGAGCCAATAGCTCCTCAAGAGACATATCATCCACCCTGGCTGAGGACCGCAGGAGCCTTTTCACAGGACCATGCATATCATCGCACTGTCTGGCACTCCTCCAAAAAGGACGGACAGCTTCCGTAGATCTGCCAAATATACGTCTACGGTCTCACCTGGACGCAATACACGTGCCTCAAATTGTTCATACGCCGTGAATCTATCAGGGGCAAATGCTGTCATCAATGCTCCCTTGATTCGAGCCGCGTCCGATTTCTCATCCGTAGATAGTTGCTGGTAAACTGCGAATGCTCCCCTGGTTAGGTGAAGAGGGATGACACGATCAAGCCACTTCGCTCCCAATAGGTCGCATACCAATTCCAACTTCTCGAGCCATTCGACCACAGATCCAGTCCTGTCAAACCCGGGAATAATTTTTAAATCAAACCGGCCGTTTATATCGGCCGAAATAGCTTGTCAGGTGTCCAGAAATTGATGTCGCTTTCTTTCAGCAATACGTCTAGTCTCACCGAAGCCTAGAAGAGCAGCGGTTCCCCACGTCCACTCGCCTGGTTTTTATCAGGTAGCGTTGTTCTTATATGCAAATAAGCCTGCTGCATGTAAATGGCAGTAGGCGTACGCACGCGCTACCGACTCTCAGAGAATGGTTTGACATGCAGCGAATTCATTTTGCTCCTGGTAAGTCACTGTCACATCTATTACAGCTGGCCACCATGCCTTTACCCTTAATCTCCTTTGCATAGCCGTTATTCCGCAATGAACATCATCATGAATACTTGTTATAATTTTGCTCCCTTGCATTGCTGGTGAAACCACAACCCTTTTCTCCAGTTAACTTGTGTTTAACCCCTTTAAAATACCTGCCCATGTGAGGATTCTACTTATTATTTTTATTCTGAACAATAGACTGTTCAGTATAGGATCTTACTTCAACATCAAATACCATTAACATTATGGTCTATCTTAAAATTCTAGATGTTACCTTAGGAAGTTCTTTCCTAGGATTGAATATGAATTCTAAAGGTTGAACTTTAGTAGGAATTTCTTTTCAATCAGAAACTCTATTTGTCGTTCATACTATGGCTAATGCTTCTTTCTCAATATTTGAAGAGTTCAATTCAACTTTTGACAATTTTCTCAAAAGATACACAATAGGAGCTAATAACCCAGACATTGAGTGTTCACTTGTGTCAGTTGTTACTATTATTTCCTTTCTAGGGTTGAATATTTTTACTACTGGCTTCTTTGCCAGAACAGCATTTAAATTTTCAAATTCCACTTGTTCTTTTGTCCAAATAAATTCCATACTCTTTTTTTACTTAAAGCAGCAAAATGTTCTGTCAAATTGAAGTATAGTTCTGCATATTGTCTGTAGAAATTTACAAGTCTTAAGAAAGATTCCAATTCATTTTTTGTTCTTAGGTATTTCAACTTTTAATATTTTGTCAATTAATGATTGATCTGGTGATATGCCTTCCTTAGATATGGAATATTCTCAAAATGATATTTTTTAATGTTGTGCACACATTTTTTTGTTAATTGTATTATAACAAGTGTTTGGTTGAAAAAGGAAAGGAATAACAAGGATTAGATTTTCAAACAGTATTTATTTGTTTAATATACATGATATATTTACAGTTGTTGGAAGATTGGAGAAAGTGTTGTTTTCAGTTGCTGATCACCAGGAATGATTAGGTGTAAGGGTAGAGCCATGAGCTGACCAATTTCTTGGGTTGGTTTGGCTGAAGTAACAGGATTGGTCTGGAGTGGAGTTAGTTGTTGGTTGGGTTCAATGAACATGTTGACCGATTGAGGTCACGGTGGTAGGTTGATTCATGGTAGGGTGTTTGGTTGCTGAAGTCATTGTGGTGGCAGTGAGGGATTAGGTGTAGCTGGTAGGCCCAGAATGGAATGTTTCAGTTGATTCAGTTGGATGTTGGAAAATGGGGTCGTGGTGGTGACTGCAAGGGTATGTCTGTAGCGAGTTTTGGGGAGGTGATGGCAGTGGTAACAAGAGATTCGGTGTAGCTAGTAGGCATGTGGTGGAATGTTTTATTACAAGGGTATGCCTGTAGTGAGTTGGGTTGCTGAAGTGACAGAAGTGGCAATGAGAAAGGCTTGTAGCTGGGTGTTGATGATGTCAAAATGTTATAAATCATGGCAGTTGTCATCAGGAGCCTGGTGGTTTCAAAACTAGATTGTTGACTGCATTTTGCCTGTGAAGAGTCAGGTGAGATTAGTGAAGCTGCAGTGAAGTTGCAATGACAATGTTGAGGTGTTATAAATGATAGCAGTTGACTTTGGGTGCCTGGCAAGTGTCGAAACTGGTCTGTCATTCCGTGTGTGAAAAGTTGGGTGAGATTAATGAAGCCGGGTAGTGGTAAGGGTTGTGTTGAGAGAAGCAGTCATGGCAGTGACAGTGCACCTGCATGTTGGCAACTGCTTTGGTTTTTGCAAGAGGCCTGCTTTTAAGTGGATCTGGCAGTCCCCAGGGTCATCTCCTTTTCTGGCAGGAACATTCGCGATTGGCAACTTTATCACTTTCATTGCAGAGACTTGCTTCATGGACTGGATGTGAGGCTCAGAACCTATATGCAGAAAACAACTTTTTTTTATTTTGTTTTCTGCCTTCTTGGTGTTCACATCTAGCCAGTATGCAGAATGAATCAGAAAGAGATCTAATTGTATATGTAATTGTGGATATCAACATCAAAGAAAAAAACAAAAATGTTCAGCATATAAAAAAAGAATGTGAAGTGTTTCAAGTGAATCATTTTAAAGATATCTGTAAATTCAAAAAGAATAAAGAAGAGACAGTCCAACAAAATGAAGAGGAAATAAGTATGAATGTCTTTTCATAATTATCAAGTGATAATTGTTTGTTAGATCTCAGTGATGCCATTGTTGTGCAGTGTTACCTACTCACAGGAAGTAGTATGCACTCAACTGCCTCATGTTTAATAGCTATTTATAGTCTTTGTGAATTCATATGTACATGAGTCACCTCAGTTTTAGCTTTTAAGCATGTATAATTTAATAACTATTAACTAGTTATTTGAAATGTTATACTTTTTAAGTAACACATATTCAAATTGAGCCAAATATTTTTCTGTTAAATATTCACACACACTTTGTGTTTACTAGTATGCCCATGCACTTGGTATAAATAAAAGACACAATATATCAAGTAGGGAGTGTGCATGATGTTCGAGTAGCAGATGGATGTAACACTCTGAGTTGAAGTAGGAAAAGGAGTCATTAAGATATCATCCTGTGTATAGTTTATTTCCTGTTGTATAAAACTTACTTTATAAGAAACTGGGCTAAAAAGAAAGAAAATGATTTTATAAATCACCTCAACAATTTCTGGAATATACACTTTATCTGCTTTCTTCTTTTCCTTTCTTTTTTCTTTGTGGTTGAATTGAATATTTTTACAAGGCCAAATTTTCACCCCATTACACTAATTTAATTCTGATACTTTTTTTCAGGCAAAGCATAAAATCATTAAAGAGCAAAAAGTAATAAAAGAAACTGCTCTGAAAAAAGAAAAGCTGACAACACAAAGTAAGGATCTTACTCTAAATAAACTGATAAAAATAAACAAGGGAAATAACGTTATCAGATTTATTATAAATAGGCTTCATGAAGATAAGAAAGAATGTTTAAAAATATTTGTTTCCAGTCAGAAATCAGGTTTAATGATAATCATATTTCAAAATTTAATTCAAATTTTTAATTTGAATTATTTTTTCCTAATTTTTTCCTCTACACTTTTGCTGTTATGCAATATTGTTTGACAGTTCAAATATAAAGTTTGTAGCTACAAATCAACTCATTCATTCAGAATGGAATCATGAAACTGCCTCAAAGATGGTGTTGCAGTATTCGAACAAAATGATACATATGTAGTTAAATAAATCTATGTACAAATATCTAAATATTGTCTTTGGAATTCACTTAAAATATACTACATAACTTTTTTCTGATACAAGAGAAATTTGACAAAATGATAAAATGAGGAACAAGTAAGAAGACCTTTATAAATTTAGCATGTTTTGCTACTTATTTAACTTTGTAAAAAATTATTGGGAAATAAAATAATGTGGAGTCATCTTGATTTTTAAATTTTATATTCTATTTTCATTGGTTGGTTAGATGTCACAAAGTTATCATGTGAATGATATACCAATGAAAACACAACATACAATTTAAATATAGTGAAACATTAAATTTATAAAGGTTTTCTGACTTGTTCTTTATTTAATCATACACACACATATGTATATAAACTGAACATATAATACTGTCAACCAAAACAGGTTGTTTTATTTTAATAAACTTATTCAAACAGATTTTAACACAAGAAACTAAAGCCTCTCTCTAAATCAGTCATAACTGATGAAAACATGGAATGGAAGTAGATGTGTGTAACTGTATAGTGAGTGTATTATGTAAAAATGTCTTCTCTTATAAAGATTATTTTTAATAAAAATGATAATAAAATTGCATGAGAAAAAATAATTAAAATGTTTGAATTGTGCAGAAATTAATATAAAAACTATTTTTATAAAAAGGATAATATTAAAATTGTATGACAAACTTAAATGTTGGAATGCATAAAAATTAATATAAAATTATTTTTAATGAAAAAGATATTAAATTGTATGAAAAACTAATTAAGAAAATCAGAATCTCACTAACACACAGTTGCTTTGAAAAAGAAAATGTCAAAATGAAACCAGGTTGTTTATAGAAAAACCACAGAAAATGAAGCCAGACTATTTAAATATTCTATGGCAAAATTTTACAAAGGATGGGCTCAGCTTTGATATTGTCAAAAACCAAGCAAATTTGAATTGTAAACAGGCATGATTTGATTGGTTAATGATTCTCAAGATTGGTTAACCAATAGTGATAAAAAGTATACACCCACTAAGGAGTTGGTTTTTGATCCAGTTGGAGTTACCTATTTGTTATATAAAAGGGGAAATTTTAACTGCAAGGGCAGAAAAGCATGTAAAAAATGCTGCTGAGAAAGGATTCTACCACTGTCATTGGGGAGAAAGATTAACCATCTCAGGCATGTAAAGTTTGCTCCTACTACTACAGGAAAGGATTTCAGTTGTATAAAGTCTACTTCTACTACTGCAAAAAGAATTTGGTCACTTGAGTGAGAAAGCTGTGACCTGGATGATAAAAGACTGCTTCTGCTTTTACTACTACAGTTGCTTCTGCTGAAGAAGAAAAAGAAAGAGAATAAGAAAGAAGAAATCTTTAAAACCTACAAGAATTCTCTTTATGAAGAATGTCTTTTTCTAAAACAGAATGTCCTTTTCAAACCTGTGAGAGTTTATCTCATATTCAAGAATATCTGTTCGAAAAATCTGAATATTTGTCTAAGGTACCCATAGAAACAGCTTTGCCTGAGGTAGGTCTTCCTTTTCTCACCCACCCCTTCAACTTTCAATCTTTGAATTTTGAATTTATGAACTTTTCAAAATAAGTAAATTTTGTTTGTGGTTAAAAAATTGATTTACATGAACTGTTAAAGGATAAGAGATTTTAAACCCTTCTCTCCCCACTTCTCTTATTTTTTCTTTATACTCACTCAGCTTGAGAGAGAAACAATTTTTACATATTAGGTAAATTTTAGAATGTGTTTGTAATTTCAAAAACTTTAAATCTGCAGCACTATTGAGACATTTTTCATTTATAAACTTATAAAGACATTTTATATTTTCACATTTTAAATGTTATGGTTTTAATATCAACTATCCATTAAGCTAATCAAATTAGTATCTAATAATTTGTTCTAACTAGCAATACTCATGAAAATTTCACATTTTTCCTATTTTCATTTTTTGATAAATCACAATTCTTAAGTTAATGATTGAATAAGTTTCTTGCAAGTTCCATGACAATAAAATATCCATGGAAATTTCCTGATTACATATTTAAATATTTGAGCTTAAAAAATTTACCAAATGTTATAACTATTGTAAGTATGATTGCAGGTCATTATTTAAAGAAGAGGGTACAAATGAAAAGATCCCAAATTGAGAAGGTTTTCTATTAAATTTCTTCTCTATCTTCCTTTCATTTGCTTTTCTTTCTTTCTTTCCCTTCCACCAAACAGCATCTCTCATAAATCTTTTTCTTCCATCTTTCGTCACAACCAAAACACTTTGAAATGAGCATTTTTCTGCCAAATATCTATGCAGATTCTTTTATCTATTACTATGTCCATGCACCAGGTATAAATAAAAGGACAACATATTAAGTAGTCAGTCCATGTGATAGTCTCAGTAACAGACAAAGTAGTAAGAGGAGTCATTAAGTCCATTTCCTGTTGTATGAAAACTGTATAAGAAGAAAGTGGACTAAAAAAATGAAAAACAAAAAAACAATTTTTGTAAATTTCTTCAACAATTTCTGGAATGTAAAAATTTTGTATTTACACTTTATCTGCTTTCTTCTTTTCCTTTCCTTTTTCTTTATAGATAAGTTGAATATTTTTACAAGGTCAAATATTTACCCCTTCATAGTTTTTAACTTTATTAATATTTGCAGTTTATTAATAGCAGTTCATTTATTAATTCTCTATATAAAATATTAAATTCCTTACACTTTCAATATGATTTTTGTACAAACTATGTTTTTGGTATTTTTTTTATATTACTGTGTTCATGAAACTTTCAATAAGGACTCCTTTTTAGAGCCACTGTTTTTTAAAACAAAGTTTTTAGGGATAGGACAAACGTATCTTAATAGTATTGTATAACAAACTGGAATTATTTACAGAAAATAACTACTGGTATTATTAACAGATAATCCCATGGTACTGTTATAAGATGACAAGGAAATTGAGATTGAAAAAGTGTTAAGAATTGTAAGAAAGAAAGCTTAGATAAAAAGGACCTTTTGGCTTGTGTATTTGTTTTGTAAACTGAAATATTTATATTAAATACATATTTTTCCTTTGTTATTTAAAAAACATTGACAGCATTAATGCTTAATAATAGTTAAAATGAACTTTTAGCATCTGTTTTGTAACTTTTACCTCCTTGTCAACAGTTAATGTTATGAAATATTTTCTTTACCTATATTTTTGACCAAATAAATGAAACACTAAAGAAAAAAGTAATTTGTATCACTTTTATGTGGTTTTATTTATATTTCAATAAAAATTTAAACAATTTCATGTTTTTTTAAATTTTCGAAAATTTTCTACCATGTAATTACAATAAAATAAACTTTGATTAAACAAGTTGATATATGAAAAATTGACAACTTTAAAATGAATTAAAACCTCCACATTTATTTGAGTAACAAGCATAAAATAAAAATAGTCTCAAAATATATGCAAGAAATAGGATACTTCAGCAGAGCTATTTAAAAAAAAATAGCAATTACTTAAATTTTTTGCCATATTTTAATTTAACCAGTGACTGTGCACTTAAACTGAGGATTTTTTGTCATTTAAGAAGGGATGTTTGGACCCTGTTTACTCGTAATAGATAATAACAGCATTGCTAAATTTATTTTTATTTTTACATATGACATTTTATACTATTTATGCACAACTGTATTACTTTAAAAAATATTTTCCAAGGAAAATAAAAAGGGAATTCACATTGTTTAACTAACAGATTATGAAATATTGAATTCAAAAAATCTGAAAACAGCTTGTGATGAATTTATTTTTATTTAGGTGAAAATTGATTGCCTTCATATTTTTCAATTGTCAATTACATTTACATTTTAAAACAGCATTTAAATTCAATTATTTTAATAAAAACAAATGTATTCTTAAATACTTTAAAAAAAAAAAACTATAAAAAATATTAAATACCCCAAGGCTTTATTGTAAATATGTTTTAATAAAATTTTGGTGACTGCTCATTCTTTTTTTTCCTTTTTATTACTACAGAGAAAAAAACAGATCTGTTAGCAACATTTACTCTCCGACCAGTTGGAAATATTGATGTAAATTTCACACCAAGAGTATTTCCAACTCCATTTAGAGAATCCCAAGCCCATGAAGAGGAAGAAGTAAGCTAATTTTGAACATTTAGAAATAAAAAGGATTTAATTTTCATGTCATTTTATTTTTTAGTAATAAAATTAATATTTCCCTCAATACATTTTAAAGTAAACAAGTAATGAAAAGTAACTCTGTCTTATATCTTTTTATTTTTTTTATTTTTTTAAGCATTTCATCCCAAGCAAGGCGGGAAGCCACTAGGACGCAAGGGGTTACAGAAAATTTAGAGCAAGATCAGATAGGAGTGATAGAAGAAAGGATGAGGGTAGTGGATAGATCAAGGCAACTGGAGATGTCGATTGACATTACACTTGAATAGCTGGAGATTATAGCTCACAGGGAAACAAGAGAAGGGAAGGGAGTTCCACAGGCGAGAGGTGCGAGACATGAAGCTATTAGAGTAGAAGAGACGGCTACATTTAGGAGTTTCGACAGTGAAGGGGTGAGAGTGGGATGCCAGCCTCGTAGGGCGCTGGAACTCATGACGTCTGGGAACCAGCGAATGCAGCTCCTCGGAGCAATTTCCATGAAAGTATTTGTAGAACAGACAGAGCAGTTAAATAAATTTAAGATTTATTCCTTATAGTATAAATGAGAAAAAAAAATTCAAACAAAAATTTATTGGTTTTTGTAAAAAGTATTTTTCCATGACCCCCTAATTTTTTTTTTATCTCAAATATAAAAATGAATTTATCCCTGAAAAATGTTATATCCAGAAATACAAAATGACCAAGACAAATCTAACCATTCCTATTCCAGTTAATTCAGAAAGTCTTATTCCATTGGACTAGCCATAAAACTATATACTTTCCATATATCAGACAATTTTATTAAAATGAACATCATATCATTTATAACATGTGAAAATATTTTTATAACTACATTTATATATATATATATATATATATATATATATATATAAAAGTTTCAAATTAAAAAATAATAATGTTTTATTTTATGAAAGTATTTATTTATTTATATATATATTTAATATATATAAATAAATAAATATATATATATATATATATATATATATATATATAAAAATATATATATATATATAAAGAAATAAATACTTTCATAAAATAAAACATTATTATTTTTTAATTTGAAACTTTTTCTATATATACATATTAAGAAAGTATACGTGGCTTCTCATTATGCTATATATATATATATATATATATATATACTATTTCTTCAGTGGTTAAGAAAACAAGCTGAAGCAAGAAGAATCAGTGAAGTGTTTGATGAAGATTTGAATGAAGAAGAAAAAAATCCAGATTTGCTTCAGAATAAAGGAAAGTATGTAAAATAAATTATTATTGTATTTTTTAATTCAGGATAGATAATCAGACACTAAAAACAAAGTTGGTGCAAAATAATTATTCTTACCAAACTCAGTAATTCAAAATTAGAAAGAAATTAAAATATTTTGACTTTCATTATAAACAAAAAACAGTTTACAGATTATTATTCTATTTAATATTGTTTAAATCTTTATTAAGGATAACAAATTGTTAAATTTCTTATCAGTGTTCAATGTATTTTTATGTGTCTTCATATAAATATGCTTCTAATTACTGCATTTTTAAAAACTATTTGAATTTTGATTTTCAGCAATTTTTTCAATGCCGGTAACTACCCTGCAGCAATCAATGTTTACAGTCATGCCATTAAGCTGAACAACAATATACCAGCGTATCCTTTATTAAAAAAAATGCTTTTTCATGAATTTTATATTTCAGTCTTTTTTTCATTTTTGTGTAAAAAAAGGAAAAATTATTAAAGAGTCTAGACATAAATTTAACCAAAATGATTAATATTAATTTTATCAGTACCACTTAAATGTAGAAATATATCATTAATAAATATTCTTATAACCTGTTTAATTGGTTTCAGCATCTTAATATATAAAGCTGATAATTATTTTAGTACCATTCTCTTTATCTCATTAAACTAAGTTTGATCATTAAAATTTAATGTTTATGAGTTGAAAATAAATATACATTTGTAGTTATAGTTATTTTGTTAAACTTAGAGTTTAAATCTAATAACAAATTCATTACATGTACCATTGAAATATAATTCTTATTTGTATGTTTCTTCATTTACCATATGTATAGTTTTGACATACATTAAAATATAGTCATAAAATAGGGAAATCTAGTTTGGGCATCAAATTACAAAAGATTCACAGTTAATGTCTCAAGGTTGGTTGCTTTCTCAAATCTTTAACAAATAAGTGATGATATTAAGCCATTTTGATATTAAATGTACTCATATTACACTTCTATCCAAAGTAAGAGCACTAAATATAATGATATTCTTACATCCAGTATCATCTATACCAAAATAATTTCCTGGTCATGAATGACCAAATATAAAATACTGTTGCTGGATATTCTTTTTACTGTACCAATTACACCAATTTTTTAAAAATAATTTCACCCCAAGCAAGGTGATAATGCCACAAGGACACAAGGGATTACAGAGAGTGAAATAGAATGAGACTTTAGTAAGGATAAGTGAGGGAAAAGACAATAAAGAAAGAGGATTCAGGAAGACAGAAGATCGCAGTTGATGCTACATTTAAATTTTTGAAGATTGTAGATGACAGGGAAATCATAAAAGAGTTCCACAGGCGAGAAAAGAAAAATATTTGGAATAGAACTGATGGTAGGATCTAGCTAGTTCATCAGTTAAATGGTGAGACCTAGTTGCCAATCTAGTAACATACCTAAATTCATGCAGTTGAAGCACTAACAGCTCATCAGAACATCTGTCATGAACATATTTGTAGAAAAGACAGGGAAATCATGTAATGTCAGTAAAAAAGTGACTGAAGTTGAGATGCCATGTCAGAATTGATTACATTACAGACCGTTCTTTGAATTTTGTCAAGAATCCCAAGATATATAGCCAGACCAGATATTACAGTAGTATTCATATTGCTGATATGACTTATGATAACAAATTTCTTCAGCCTAGTTGAGTATAATTTTTTCTTGTTCTGTTAAATCTCTGTACTGTTTAGTAGCATTATTTTGTGCAGTGGAGATAATAGAAACAAATATTGGAAATGTACTTTTTAATGAAATACTTACTTGGAAATTTATTAAGTAATATGAAGTTCTCTAAATAAAGCTAAACCAGTTTAATTTATACATTTATAAATCATGTTAAAATTTTACACTTTGTTTTTTTTGCTAAGTTTACTTTAAAAATCATGTACCAACATCAATCAAACATCATTGATAATATATTTTCAGAAAAATAAAAATATCATTCATATTAAAATGAAAGTAAAAGAATTTAAATATTTTGTTGTCAGATCTTCAATGTCTTGCATAAAATATCTTTATGCATGCAGTACCTGTCTAAAAACTGTTAGAACCACTCTTATAGTGTTTGTAAAATGTTTATTATTTAGTAGTCACTATTTATTTAACATTTTACATACAAAATTAAAAAAAAAAAAAATTCAAACTTATGAAAAATAAAGTCTTGTAATATTGTAGCACAAGTGAGGAAGTGGGGAGGATGATCAACTGCCCAATGGCGATTTGATCCCTGATCACAAACTAAGTTAGGGAATCTCTTTAGATCTTAGACACAACATGGTTAATGAAATCTCTACATTCAATGTCAAAACATTTCTGAATCATCACCTACCACATATCACAATGTTTACAGTTTCTGAAATTTCAAAATAAAAATGAAGTCAAGTTGACATCCAACAATAGGGACTGAGTGCCATTGTTATTGGTTATAAATTTTTCATGATTGTATCTACCCTTTCCAAGCAGTTTGACAAAAGACTGAACTTCTGACTGATGGGATGACAGATTGCTGGCCCAAAGAATAACAGTTATTAGTCAATTCTACTCCTGGTAGTATAAGTAGTTGCTGTCATTGTTTTGAACCAACTGCTAAACTGTTTCACCATTTTCTTGCTACTGTGAGACAACTGCTGAAACTCTACATACCCTTGACAATACTTTGAAGTGGAGTGCTCCATATCTCTGGCCTTGTGCCACACCTAAGATACACTTAGTAAATTGCTACTTTGGGTTGCTTTGTTATCTGAGCTCTGGTGGAATTGTCTCAGAAGTTATCTTTAGCTGTATGCATGACAAATATATGGCTTCCTCCTGACATCTATGATGGATGACCAAGATACCTCCTTTCCACTTGTCTGATAAGTTGACATTCAATAGTCAACAAAATATTGTATTAGCTGATTTAGATCAGCTAACCCAATTTGTTTGTATGACCTAAGAATAAAATTAATTTATTGATTAGTATTTTAAGTTAGTATTCAAATTTTAAAGTTTTATCTAAAGTTAATTGGCTGGCAAGTGTTGACTTACTATTTTCCCAACATGAGACAAAATGTACTTTTGTTTATATTCTATCTTACTGGTTAGCTGCAAGTTTGGGTTCAATACCTACAGACTCATTTCATTGTAGCATTTTATCAGAATCAATTAGTCCTCTTAATTAGTTCTACATTTCTAATTTATGTATGAAAAAATCTAATCCAGTACTTTCTTCCAATCTTCCAATGAAAAAATAAGCTATATTTACAAACACCTTAAGCTATACATGATGAGGGCCATTGTCAAGCCTATCTAGGGATCAATATGTCTCCTGTGACAAAGTGGGTGGGGATCCCACCTTGTAACAATATTAACTTTTGATCAATGACTAGTTTTATTTTGTTTTTTATTCTTTTTTGAAGTCAGTAATGTCAGTAAAATTTTCATTTTCCTTAATGATTTTAGTCTTTATTCCAATAGAGCTGCGTGTCACTTGAAAATGAGAAACTTTATGAAATGCATCAAAGATTGCTCAACGGTATTTTATTATTTTTTATATGGTTTGTTAAGAAGCAATAATTTTGTGATGCAAAACTCATGAAAGAAAAAAGTAATTCATTTAAATAATAATTGTCGTAATGAAAATGAACTTAAGAAGAATATTCTAACCATCAGAATTGAAATATGTTAAATATTTAGATTCAATTTTTTTCCAATCACATTTTGTTTATTCTAAAGCAAATTGTTGCCAATTATCATTTAATTATTTTTATACTGTGATGAAATATGCATGAATTTTGCTAAGAAGATTTACTACTAATTTCTAAATCCTTTTATTTTAATGTAAATATTTGAAATTTATTTAGGCTCTGGACTTGCTACATCCATGTGTACCTCAAAATGCAACTTCTCGATGCAGAGCACTGGTAAGAAGAGGAACAGCTTTTTGTGAAATGGAATTATATGTTGAAGGTATTATTATAATCTAATTGTTCAAATGAAGCTTGTTTTAACACGTATAAATATGTGATAATTTTCCCAAGACTATATAACATATCATTATTGTATTTATATAAACAAATCTGTTATTCAAACACATAAACATTTCCTCACATAATGGTTAGCAATTTTATAATAATTATAACATGTATAACTATAACAAATTAATTTCTAAAAATGGCCTTTACTTCATTACAGGTTTACAAGATTATGATGCTGCTTTAAAACTTGATCCAAATAACAAGCAATTACAGAAGGACGCTGAAAATATTCGTAACATGATTCAAGGAACGAGTTAAAAATTAAATAAAAATTGAAATCTGGTTATGAGCTATATAATGTTAAATTTTGTAAATAGAAATCATGAAAAATTCAATTACCACTTTTTGTTTCACTTTAAATTGATTTAGAATATTTTACATTTAATAGCATTCTCTACAATAATTTTCTATGTATATTGTTTTATTTTATATTAGCTATATTTTGGAAATGTCAAAAAAATTGTTTCAAGTTAAAAACAATTACAAAATTTTTAATTTTCAAAGACTTGAAAAAATGTTTTTTTGCAAAAGTTATTGTTGTTGAGCACATTGTAGAAAGCAAATTCTTTAATGAAAAAGATATCAAGAAGTCTTTTTTTATTATTTTTAAGATACTTAATTGCTACATGATTGTATGCTTTTTTTTCATATTATGCAGATATGATAGACATATTTGATGTCAACTCAAACAAAAGGTAGAAATAAAGCAGAATACTAAAGGATTCTTAATAAATAAATAAATTCATTTAATAAAAATGTTTTTATTAATAAGTGAGATTCATTTTGAAGTCCAATTGAGGAGCGTATTAAATTTTTATAGTAAAAAAATAAATGAGTTTAATAGATTACTATTAGATATATTAGTAAGGTATTTTTACAGTTGTTATATAATGAGAAAAAATGACAAAAATTTACTATAATTTCAAAGAGGTTGATCATTTCTTAGACTTTAATCTTAATAAATTTTTATTTTTACTATATAGAATCTATTTCAGTAAAATAAATGTATTCAGCAGACAGAAAAGTTTTTTTTTTGATTCTTAAGAGTCAATTTTGACTAACATTTTTTGGTCTAATTTTTTTTTTAAGGAATATATTTTTACATTCATTTACTATGTGGCTTATCTTCAACTTTATTTTTGTCCTTGTATTACTTTCATTTTTAGTTTTACTGTTGAGTAATATTGTTCTTGTTTTCCATCTTTTTTCCTCTGGAGAAACATAATTTTATCAGTAGTATAAATTTTATGGATGCAAAATATTTAAAAAAATGACATTAATGTTCGTTTAAAAATTGCTTTTAAGAAGTTAACATTTACAAGCTTTTCCATTGTCAGATGGTAAATGTCTAATGGAGCCTGTATGTGGTTCCCGTTGTCGATCAGAAAATGACAATTGTTGATCTTCCTGAAAAAAATGAATTAAAAAAAGGTTAATAATACATTAATTAAAAATATGTTAAAATAATTATTTAAAAAGATGTTAATAGATTAAGCAGAAGTCATTAAACTTTTATCAACAAATACATAAAAGCATTCATACCATAAAGATACACTATCAAGATAAAAAGTAATTTTTCAAAATTTACTTTGCAATTTCTCTTTAATTTTCTGAAAAATGCTTTTTTTATTGAAGTATTAGAAAGTAGTAAAAATAAATTGTATGCAATCTCTCAAATATTAATATAACTCAGATTCAATTTAGATTTAAAGAAATTGATTGAGTTGGATTTATATCAAAGACAAAATATTGGTATATTTTTCTTGAGTTTTTTTTCCCAGTAACTGTATTCATGCATTCACTACTGTTTCATGAAGGGTTTCAGTTTTACTTTTCAAGTCTAAATGTTGTAATAGATATATATATATACATTCAACTGCTGGGCAGATATTTTATATCAACCAAATATTTAGATCTTCAAACAAAATACTTTCATACTAAGCCTTATGCTGGTTATGAACAGGCAGCTCAAGTCAATGCCTACTCATAAATGTGTCATATTAGACTCATTGATTCAATTGTTTAAATATAAAACAATTGCTAAGCTTTATTTCACTTGACCAAAATAACTCCAGAAATTTTCTCTGCTGTTGGTAAAGAATCTATACTGATTCATCAACCTTAAAACCAATTAAATTTGCCTTCAAATTTAGTTAGACATTTGTAGTTTGATAAGCAACTTCAGTAAAGAACTAATTAATTTACCTGAAACAATTCTTTAGGGTATCTCTTTCATATTACTGTTGTTTAAAGCATTAAAAAGGTAAGTCAACCTTGCAAAGAAAACTTCATCTTCAACACTTGAAATATTTACTGTGTAGTGACACTGGCAAATTAATATGCCTAATTTGCATGTGCAAGAGAAAGCCTATATAACTCGTCACTGAGAATAACGTGGGAGGAAGACAAGCTTAGTGACTGACTAGTGCTAAACTTCGACTTCACATCAATGACGTCGCCGATAGGATCCCATTTGTCTCTAAAAGATTCAGATTTTGTGGATGCATGGATTTGCTGTTTTTCTGCCAGTGCGAGAAATAAAAAGCTGAAAGACAACAAGGAGAAGGGAGGCGAAAATGAAATTACGGATTTATTTTTGGCTACAGCTGGATGCGAGGTGATAATGAAAGTCCCCACCATAGCATATCCCACAAACTTGGAAGACCTGACTTTCGAAAAAAATAAGTCAGATTATAAGGAGAAATATGAGACCCAAGAAAAGGCTGGTAGTGGCAGAAAGAACAAAGTTTATGTAGATGAAACAAGAACTTGACGCACCAATTATAAAATATCTACACCATCTACAAAATGCGAGTAGATATTGCGAATTTGAAAAACTCGGACAAGACAAACAGACTATTGAAGAGGACTTGATTCAATTAAGGTTAATTGAAGGTATGTGCAATGCATCACACCGATATAAAATAATGGAACAACTACAAATAAGAAATATGAAAAAAGAATGTTGAATTTATTTGGTCAGAGGAACAACAAAAAGCTTTTGATAGATTAAAAGTAATTATGGCAAAGAAACCAGAAGTGAAAATGTTTGATCCAAAAAAGGACATAACGTTAACCACAGATGCAAGCGAACATTCAATATCGGGAATGTTATCACAAGAAGGACATCCGATAATGTATTTATCAAGAAGACTAATGAACACTGAATTTAATTATTCAAATATAGATAAAGAAGCATTGGCTATTGTGTGGACAACTACTAGAGCCCGACAATTTTTAATTGGGAAAAAATTTCTGTTAAGAAGTGATCATAGACCATTAGAGTTTATATTTAACCCAAGGAAAGAATTACCCAAAGTCACGACATCAAGGATACTAAGATGGGCAATAAGATTAATGGCATTTGACTTTGATATAGAATATGTCAAAGGGAATTCAATTCCACACATAGATGCACTATCAAGATTGTGATTTTACAAGGAGTCAAAAGATAAAACAGAAGAATTTGAAGATGCATTCTTACATTGGGTAGAGACTGATGTTTTGTCTTTAGATAGAATGGCTGCAGAAACTAGACATGATCCAGTACTAAGTAGGATAATATCGAGAATAAGAAAAAATTCATGTGGAAATTGTTCTAGGGCGGAAAGACCCTACAAAGAAATAAGACAGAAATTAACGATAGAACATGGAGTGATTTGTAATGGGGATCTGTAGTTCCCCAGAAACACAAAAAAAATTGGTAATAAAAAAGTGTACATGATGATATACACTGTGGAGTAAGCGACCACACAAAAAAAAGGATAAAATTAGAAGCATGGTGGCTGGGATATTCAAGAGATGTTGAAGAATATATAAAAAGGTGCAAAAAATGTAAAGAATTAAGAAACTTTACACAGACTACTTTACATTTGTGGCCCAGAGAAGTGGAGCCATGGAGTCGGGTGCATATGGATCATGCGTATATTACTGGAGTGGGACTCTTATTAATTCTAGTAGACTCTTTTTCAGGCTGGCCTGAAATAATCCGGGGGCCAGACAAGAAAAGTTCTACGATAAAACAGATTCTAAGGGTCATATTTTCCAGAAACGGCACACCAAAAACCCTGGTATCTGAAAACACACCAGAATTTTGTGATGAAGATCTTAATTTATGGTTAGAAAAAATAGGTTGTAAACCGTATAAGACACCCCCATATCACTCTCAGTCGAACGGGTTAGCGGAAAGAATGGTGCAGACCATAAAAACGGGACTAAAAGCATGTTCTCAGCAAAAAGAAAAAGTAGAAGTTTTTCTACCGAGGCTGCTTTTAAGCTATCGCACAATACCACATGCTGGAAGACTAGAAAGCCCATCAGCTTTAATGGGAAGACAAATTAGAGCTCTGCTAATGATGTCGTATTCCACAAATGAAAGAATGTGGTACAAAAAGAACAAAGAAGCAAATCTGGAAAGGGCAGAATTTATCATGCAAAAAGGCCACAATACAGCTATAATAAATAGAGAAAACGGCAACAGTGTATTAGCCCATGCAGATCAAATAAGGACCCAGGGTGAATATGAAGAGCAAAATGATGAAGAAATGTCTACGATTCCGTCCGTTAATGATTTATTAAAACAACCGTTACAGAATGAAACATCAGAAGACGAAATAATGCAGGATCAAGTGGGCCAGAATGAGTTTGAAAGTTCGGACGAAGAACAAATAATGCAAGAAGATGCCTATGATTACAGCTTAGCGCAGGACAGATCTAGGTCTCCCAGGAAAAAAAATATGGGAGAGAGAGAAGTAGAGCAAAGTAATGAAACTATCACGAGAAGAAGTACAAGAACTACTAGAGGTATAAAACCTATACATTTCAGGGAGATGTAGTGACACTGGCAAATTAATATGCCTAATTTGCATAAGTGCAAGAGAAAGCCTATATCTCGTCACTGAGAATAACATGGGACGAAGACAAGCTTAGTGACTGACTAGTGCTAAACTTCGACTTCACATCATACTGCTAAATCTTTTCAAATCTATTGATTTTCATGTTGCAATCCATACCTTTATTTTCATTCAGAAAGTGATTTTAGATTTTTGAACACACCATTACTAGAATAAGAAGAAACAATGTATACAACAATCATCCAGAGAGACAACCAGAAGAGTCCCAAATCATATTAAGATAACACTTCTGTTAAAATCCAAGTCATTTCAACAAAAAGTAAATTGATGTCAAGTCACTCATATATACCTAACCATTGACAAACAATTTAAAATGCGGTACTACACTCTAAAACATAACCAAGTGCTGACTGTAAGAATGATTACTT
Source organism: Acanthosepion pharaonis (assembly GCA_903632075.3). NCBI lineage: Eukaryota > Metazoa > Mollusca > Cephalopoda > Sepiida > Sepiidae > Acanthosepion > Acanthosepion pharaonis. The sequence goes on along the minus strand of CAHIKZ030002332.1, from coordinate 211,902 downwards.
CCCAGTTATATGAAAACTAAAGGTAAAATTACAAAATTAAAGGAAACTAAAGCAATGCCTAAACGATAAAATGATAAAGTTAAGAGGAGATATAAAAACTCAGAAACTCAAAATGGAACAACTTAAGTAGAGCATAAGTGACAACAGTAAAAGAAGTCATTCCAAGGGAAACCAGACAAAGAAAAAAATAGGTGAAATTCTCAATCTAATGAGAGACAACAGATAATACCAAGAAATAGTGCAGAATATATGATGTTAAACATTACAAATAAATGTAAGCAAGCAAAAAATGAATGACTCAATGAGGAATGTGTAAAATGTAGACATGTATAACAGGACAGCAAATGATGCATAAAATCTAAAAAGGGAACAATCATAATAGACAAAGAAAAGATACTACAGATATGAAATTAATACATTGGATAACTTTTCCATGCCAACAGAGGAAAGAAACCTATAATAGATACAAAATATGGAAATTACTAAAATTTGAGATTAGGTTAGGCCAGCACTGGACAAGATGAAATTTTTTGGCTAAGATCAAAGTGTAGCTTAATATCTCATCAGACCTTGTTGGACCATTACCTTCTTGGATTTTACCTGGATTATATATGGATCATATTGGATTTATTTTACCATGTGGGACATGTCTGACACAAAGTCAGTAAAAAGTAACCTTCTGGGCAGGCAGGAAAAAGTTAGTGTTCTCCACAGGTAGGTAACACCCAGAAAAAGAGGCATTTGCCCACCCAGGTTTCTACCAGCAACACTAGTGGAAGATCCCAGTCTTCACTCAAGACCTTGTCTCCCCAAGAGGCATCCCACTCAGACCAGCTGCCTCACCAAAGGTCAACTAAACCCAACCAGCTGCCTTCTAAAGAGGCAACCAAACCCAACCAGCTGCCTCCTAATGAGGCAACCAAATCAGACCAGCTGCCTACCAAACGTGCAATGACCGAGGAATTACCCTGGGCTGGAAGTCCTCGCCCACATGCATTTTCAATTTAAAAGAATTCCTGGAGAGGGCTGAGAAGTATGCCCATCTTATTAAAGATGGTGGCTTGTTGGTAGACAAGGACTTTGAAAAATATCAACAAAGAACTATGTCTGTCTTTGTGGTTGACAAGCATACATGCAAGATTTGCCAATCCACAAAAGACATCTTCAAGGCTCTGACGTCCCTGGGGGTTTTGCCACTGCAAATTGTCCAGGGTGTTGGAGTATTTATGTGGGATGTACAGCTGCCCATGATCTATAACTGTATGTCGATGATCAATAGGGAGTTGATCACAAAAGATCTGATCCTCTGTACCGAATACAAGGGCATGAGGAAGACCAGGGTGGCAGTATACAAAGTGTCTACTCATGTGAAGGGCGAAGCACTGGCTGTCTATTTCAAAACGTTTGGGCAGATAATCATTGTCTCCTCTGACCGTAAGCTAGAAGAATGGAGCTTTGTTATCATGCTCTCTAGGCAGGCCTTCAACTCTGTTTCCAACTGTTTGAACATTGGCGGACAAACTTTACTCGTCATTGTGATGGGTAGAAAGCCAATCCACTGGAAGAGTGGCAAAACTGGTCACCTGGCCCCTTCCTGTTCAGAGAAGGTGGCCTTTGGCATTCAGCCTATCTCTGACAAAAATTCTCCTCAGACCTCCACTAAGCCTGCAGCCAAGACCAGCGACGGGAAACTGTCTAACTCAGTTTTGTTGGGTCCCATACATCCCACTGCCCCTCTGTCTAAGGAAAGGAAAGGGGATTGGCAGGTTGTAAGCAAGAGTAGAGGGAATATCCAAACAGCATCTGGTATGTCCTCTAAAGCTTGTGTGTCCATAGACATGGATAGTCCCACAACCGTACAGGTGATACCTTGGTAACTTGCCCCTGGACTGTGAATGAACCATCCTTCAATAAGATCCAGGACATTATAAAACAGAATGTGGATCTAAAGAATGATTGGAGGCATCATCAATTCCAGCATCACCAGCACCATCAAATTCTGTTTGTTCCTCATTCTCTGTCCCATCTTACCCATCCAAGCTGAAAAAACACCCCAATGTTTTGCCAAGACCCCTCTCTTTCTCTCTGAAAAAGAGGACTGCGACTCCTTTGAAGAACACTGAACCATACCCTGGCCATCCCCTGTCAAGAAAGACAGTGCTATGCCTGGAAAAGAGACAGAGGAGTCCTTCAGAAGAGGCCAGTAGGAAAAGGAAGAAGGCAAAACTGGCCTATAACACGGAAAAAATGTCTGCTGTGTGACAACAGAAAATGAGGAGAAGGCAAAGGACTTTGCCAAGAGGACTTGCAATTTGAATGTTCTCCTGACCATGAAGAAATGCAGTGACAAGGACTTGGACGATCCCACAAACTTTCCACAGGAAAAGATGATCCTGTTATCCATATAGGGTCAGGTTCGCGGGAGATGTGAGGCATGATCGAGGAGGCAAGATAGAGTTTCCCCTTCTCGTCACAAACAGTCATCACAAGCAACGATGAACTTGGAAAATTAAATCAATTTTATTGTGGGAGGGTCCCGGTTTTTGTTCACCCCTCCCTCTACAGGGCGTTAAAATTAACCTTTCCCTGGGTTGTTGGCGGCATATCCCAAAACAGTACCATCAAGACTGCAATGGGTACTGGGTCTATGGGAGAAGCCATAGGAGTTCTAACCTCGAGTATGCTTCAACCCTAAGGTAAATGTCTCACAATTGCTCTGTGGTTAGCAACTTTGAATAGGCAAGGCCTGAGGTCAGAGTCTTGCAGGGTGAGGCTCTTCCGGGTGTGGGTAAACTTAGATAAGCTTAAACCCAGAATGACTGGTTACTGGAAATTCAACACGTTGCTCAAAGTGAAGGATTTCTGCGATCAGTTACTACTCTAACCATACAGAAGGAATTGACAGCAAGTTTGTTTGGGAATAAGTGGTGGGCCCACATTGAGTCTGTCATCAGGTCGTTTGCAGCTGATTAGTCACCAGCTCAATAGAGATAGATTAGCAGTGCAAATAGCACCTGAATCTAGATTAGAGGTTGCCATCCAATCGGGAGATAGCTTGGCCCTAGCAGTAGCTGGCCTCCTTTCTTATCAAGAAGGATCAAGCTATGGTAGTAAGGGCTTGGTTAAAGAGTATGTCTGTTGAGGCGACGAACATGGCTCTGAACTGCAGCAAGAGGAGTTGCACAGTGTGTCGGATCATTACTTTCCAAGTGTCATATTACCAGTGACTACAAAATGAAGGCATCAGTGAGGCCTTTCGGTATTATTTCCACAAGCTTTTCACCAGGGAGCCTAGATTCAGCCCCTCTAATTTAACATATTTAACTTTCCCCATCTCAAGAGGAACAAAGTGGCTGTGTGCAAAGGGGCTGTCACCAAGGCGGAAATCTGGGAAGTGCTAAAGCAGGTCAACTGAGACAAGACTCATTTTTGTTCTGCTGCTGGCAATGATGTTCAACCACTGGTTGAAGAATGGGAATATACTCCAACGTTTCACCAGGGGTGTCATCAAGTTGTTACACAAGAACAAAAACATGGGATAGATAATTTCTGCCCTTTGACCATGCTGAATGCAGAGTTGAAGATTTTGATGTAGGTCATGGCCAGCTGTTTGCAGCTTGCCCTCACTAGTCTGATCTTCCTGAACAGATATGCAATTGTGAGGGGCAGGACTATTTAGGACAACCTTCATTTGGTTTGACAGATCATGGAAAAAGTCAACGGTGAAGCAGTGCTGATCAATTTGGATCAGTCCAAGGCATTTGATAGGGTGGACTATCATTTTCTCAAGGCTGTTCTCACGTCTGCCAGTTTCAGGCTGCACTTTCGTTCCTGGACCCATCTCCTGTACAGGTCTTGGTGGGTACTGGTGGAAGTGAATGGGATAAGGTCAGAGCCTTTCATCTTGTCTCACTCCATTCATCAGGATTGTCTGCTTTCACCTATGCTCATGTTTTGGAACTGTTCTTGCACAAGCTAAAGGTGAATCTGGTCCTTTGTGGAATTTCATTGCCTGGTGCCACCAACTCGGCCAGGTATTCTGCTTATGCTGATGATGTGTCTGTTTTTGTAAAAAACACTTCCAAAATCCACAAAGTCATCAAAGAAATTTGCAGGTATGAGATGGTGACAGGGTCCAAAATCAATCGTGATGAGTCTGTTTCTCTCCTCAGTTCCTTCATCTGGATGGACAGGCTGGAGAAGATACTTGGTATCTGGTTCAGTCCCAGCCTTCAGTTGGACACTAACTGGTCGGAGGTTCAAAAGAAGGTTGAGGAAGCAGTGCATCTGTGAACTTGAAGGAATCTTTCCTTGAAGGGCAGAGCACATCTATCCAATTCTCCTTTACTGGATTTTGGTTCTTCCACTCCCGTCTACTGAATGAGACAATTTCATTGAAGGCCTTTTCAATATCCTCTGAAGAGGGAAGGTAAGTTATGCTGCCTCTATCTGCCAAAGGTGGTCTGGGAATGCCAAGTGTCAAGACACGTCATCGTATGCTCCACTTGAATTTCCGAGAACAGATTTGTACACAAGAAGACAGTGAGGGCAAATCCTGGAAGGAAGATGCCCGTCGATCTTTCCTGGCCCTAGAAAGTGTGCATTCCAACAAGGTGGAGGTGCACCGATCACCCCAAGATGAATGCCTCTTTTATTAGGAGTGTCAAAATGTGCTATGCTGCCTCTTATGGGTGAAGGATTGCCTCTCTGACACCCGAGTATTGTTTTGCAAGGCATTGTATTGGATGATAGTGAGGGGGGTGGCCAAGAACAAGCTCCCAGATGACCTGGGGAGTTTTGCTCTGTCTCGCCTTGGGTGCCTGGGTTGAAATGTCTCAATAATGAGGAGGCATCTCTCACTTGGCTGGTATTGTGAGGGGCTCTCTGGGTTGGCAAGAAGTTTTGTGCAACGGGCTTGGCAATTTCAGCTGAGTCTGTGCACTGTGGTGACTGGGAGGATTCCATTGGATACGCCTTCTTTCACTGAGGCATTGTGCACCTGTCGTGCAGGTTGATTGAAGACTACATGGTACATGATCTTAAAGTTAAGATCAGGGCGGAAAGGGTGCATCTCTCCTTGTCAAAATTCAGCAAAAGGTGGGTGAGAGTTTTGCATTTGGTGCAAGTGAGAAGTGCTGACCTGAAATGTTTGTTGGATGCGACTTAGGAAAGAGGATTTTGGGCCTTGAACTGAAACATCAGTCATCCCGGCCATTTTAAGGTAAGATATGACATTTTCTTTTTCAGTTTTGGCTTCCTTGTGGCAAATATTTTCCTTTTAAACTTATCTAGTGTATGCAAGTACATAGATCCCCCATTTTTGTCCTCTATTTTCGTTTCTTGTCTCCACCCCACCCCGTTTTTTAGGTGACAGATGTCTTTGTTCTCTGGTGAGATCAGATATTCCTTGTGTCTGCCTTTTTTAATCCAGTTAGCCAGGATTTCTGCCACATGTTTACTTTCAGCGAGGGGTCCTAATACTAATATTGTTTTGTTTAGTTTCTTGTACATATATCTTTTTCATTGTATATAATCATTGGGTTTTGATTTTTTTCCCCATCCCCTGATAATTGTATAAATAAAACTTCATGCTAGGGATTTCATTGAGAAAATGGGGTATTTTGGTGATTGTGGTGTGACAGCCAAGAGTAAATGCATTGTTATGGTGAAAGGAAAATTGTAAGTATGAATGAGTCAACGAGTGAGACTAGCTAGTTTTGAGGTAGGACTAGTGAAGACCAGTCTTTTCCACATCCTCACTTTTTAGCCCATGTGGCACATTCTGTATTTTTAATGCAAATAAATATTAAAATGAAGAGGAACAAAGTAGCAGGACAAGATGAGATTGTATTAGAGATGCTGTGAATCTTAGACATTTTCAGGATTGATAAAGTTACCAAATGATAAATAAAATATATGACTGCAGCAAAATACTAGAGATCAATCGCCATAGTCCACCTAAATAAACAGGTTCAAATGAATGCAACAACAAGCTTGATGAGTCACATAACTAAACTAGTCATTAGGATTCAAATGAATAGAGCTTGTACCTGAACTAGACTGGAAAAAGGGCAAGAACACTGAATTTGTTCAAGACAATGGAACAAGAAATAAAACTTTTAAAATCAGAATGCTATCAAAGTAAGTAACACAAATGCAGAAAGTCTGTGACATAAATTTCCTTTAAATATTAGAAAAACTTTATTAAGGCACGAAAGATATTAGTGCAATCCATAACCTCTACTAGGAACAGACATAATAAATGCAGATAGAGAATGAGTTTTGAGAAATCACAAAAATAGAAAAAATAGTTCAACAAGGATGTTTTTTCTCACCAGATTTATTTAATCTGTACAGTGTGATGATCCTCAGAGAACTAGAATACCTACCAGGATTTATCATTAGAGGATATAACCATATATATTTTACAAGACTGATCGCTATATATAACCTTAATATATGATATGCGGATGACACTGTACTATGGCAGACTCAGAAAGAAACTAAAATAACTTTTAGATATAATAGTCAAGGAAAGCAAGAAGGGTTAACCATTAATTTTAAGAAAACAGAGTAAATGATTGTCAGCAAAAGAGACAGCCCAAGTTGCAAGCTATGTATTGGGGATGTCAAAATCAAGCAGATACAGAAATTTAATTATCTTTTTGTGTATTTTGTGTTGTAACAGACAATGAAATTCAAATGCATAGGAATAGCAAAAGATGCCATTAGATACTAAGCAAAGTATTAAAAGATAGGAAAATGTCTTTAAAAACAAATTACTACTATGTAATATCTTATCTTCTATATGGTAGCGAATGTTTGACAACCTCCTTAATGATGAAGAGACTTAAAGCAACAGATATGGTTTTACTGAAGAATCTTCAGAATACCATGGACAGAACATGTGAATAAGGAGGAGGTTTTTAACAACAAAAAGAACTACAATGAAACTATTACTAACAATCAGAAACTGACAGCTGAAATTTCTGAAACACCTAATGAAGAAAGAAAGCTTGCAGAATTTAACACTCACAGTGCATATTGAGGGCAAAAGAAGCAGGAAGAAACAATGAATTATCTAAATGAAGAATTTAAATAAATGGATGGCAGCACAAAATCTCAAAGATGCATGCCCTGAAAGGATATGACAAATAAAAGAAGATCTTATGCATTCAGAAGTCAGCTCTACATCTAGAACTTTGTAATATATTTTAAATATCTGTAGTCTATAAATTATATAATAAAATTCATCTCAGTTATAATAAACTTTTTTACTAGCTAATGAATTAAAATAGTTCAATACTTCTTAATAGACAACTCTCAAGCTCTAACATTTGAATTAATTTTTTTTTTATGCTATTATAATGATGATTTTTTAGTGATTTGATAATCAAAATTGATAAAATGCATAATATGGTTTACATGAATGTATTAATTTACAAACATTAAAGTAAATTTCTTTATGTGAGTGCTTCATAGACTGATTTAAAAATTATAATGTACGTACCTTGCCTGTCTTCCTAAAACAAGAATGAAAACAGTATTAGAACAACTATTGAACTCTTACATTTAATGGATAGCATTTCAATTATTCATAATATTTTGATATTGCACATTTTACAAGACTGATTACTAAGAAAAAGGTATCATGTTGTAACTGAGTTATCAAAAACAATAGTAGAAAACCAGAATTGGTTTAGCAAGTTTATTGACTTTTGGTACAGGGAAACATAATGTAGAATAGAAACTAGGGAAGAGAATGTTTAGCTGTGAATGACTTTTGTTTTCATCAAAAGTTACTGCTGCTACTGCTCCTCCTCTTGATATAGGAGTATTTTCATCTGATGACTGAGTCCAAACTTGTAGGGAAATATTCTCCTTCACAACATATCATTTCTTTGATTTTTTTGTTAAATCAAATTATCATTCTGTATAGTAAAGATGTTAAGGTTATATTAAGTAATTTAATTCCTGAACTGTCTGAGTTGTTATTTTTTTATTTTTAAATTTAGAGTGCAAGACATATATACAAGCAAAATTTTTTCCAATATTAATTTTTAACTCTTTAAAAGTTAGGATATAAATTGTGATATTTTATTATACTTATAAAATAAAGCATGTAAAATATAGATCTTTATTTCATAATTTATTGTATATTTTAATATTTGTTTATATATTTAATATAAAAATAGATTCTGGCAAAATATTTAAAATTTTCCTTTTTTTTTTATACAAACTTTCCTTTACAACAATTGGAGCATCAACTATAATGTAGTCTGTTACAAATGTTTCTTTTAGGTTTCCTTATAAACATTGGTATTATTCATTTGATTAACTCAATGAACCAAGATACAAACACTTTTTTCATAATAATTAACCAGTTTCATTCATTACATTCAGATAATTTTAGCTGAGCATGGTCATACTTAACAAATTCTCAAGTTTGAGCCTTATTTCAATGCTTAAAATGAAAGTGAGAATTTTCAGATATTTTCCATAAATTGAGCCTCATTTTATATTTAAAGTATACTTAGTTTTTGAACATATTGAAGCAAAAATATTTGCAATTTATCTCATTTTTATAGTACCATGCAAAAGCCTTTGTCCACTTTAAACTACAGGGTGTCCCCAAAAATTAACATTGTTTAAAATGTGAATATCTGAGTAAAGGTAAACAAAATGAAATGCACTTCATGTTGAGCAATAAAAGATTTATTTATCAAAATTCAAACAAGATATTCAAAGGGATGTAGATTTTATAACTGATTTCACAAAGCTTCAATATGTACACTAACTGTGATACAACACATGTCAAGTCAGTAGTGTTATATTCCGTATTTAGTTACGTGGGCGATGTGAAATCAATGTGGGTGAAATACTGCGTTTGGTTGCAAACAATGGAATTCAGAATCGAAAGAACAAGAAAGACTGTAGATATATTTTATAATCTCTTTTAGTGAGGAAAATAAGAACAAGTAAAAAGTTTGTATTTAAGAAGTTGAGGGAAAGGTACCCTTTGACAAGGCGTCGGACGAGAGTTCAATAGCAGCAGCAGTCACATGCTTCGTTTCATCGCGGGGCCAGTGTGTCAGGAGCGAGCGACGTGACCCTTCTGCCTCCGCCGTTGAGTGGCACTCCTTTTGACTTTCCCGTGTTCTTATACACGCCTATCGGCTCCAAATGGCAATTTTTTGAATACGTGGGAGACGGTCCGATTGATTGATTTAATTCTTTTCATTTTCTTTTTTCGAGTTTATCCCAAACGGAAGTATCTGCGTCGAGCCTATGCGTAGACGTGTAGTTTTCATTTTGAGTCGGGGACTCGTGATGGTAACTTCCGTTTATCGAAGCAGGGCAAGATCTCATCTTGTAACAGTAGTCCAGCTCCTGCTAAACACACTGTAGCATGTCTTGTGTAACTTTCTCCAGCATTTCAATGTGAACTTATCTCAATGAGAATCTACCAGGAAGATGGACTGGGCATGCCAGTGATAATGACAATGTGCTGTTGAAATGACTACCATGTTCACCTGACTTGACACCTGGTGATATTTTTCTATGTGGCTATGTGAAAAGACAGGTCTATATCCTCCCTCTTCCTTTTAAAAGCCTAGAGGAACTTAAGCAGAGAATCACTGAGTTGCTGAAGAAGCCTATTTAATTTTGTTTGCCTGGGACATGTAGTTGCTCAGATACACAATTTTAAATGATGTCAGTATTTTGGGACACCCTGTAATGTGAATTTCTAAGAATCATCAGCTTATAAGTGAATGATGTGCATTGCATTTTCTACAAATTAAACATTGATTCTATTGGAATAATTTCCATACTTTATTTCATTCTGAATGAGAGTTTTATTTATCAATTCAGTTTCCAAGTATTTCTTTAGAATTTTTATATGCTATAGGTTCTTTGCATCTACATTTATTGAATTTGAGAAGATTGTAGAAAGCTCATCAGAACTCTGATCCTTTGTTATAGTCCTCTTTCATGATGCTGTCTATTGTTAAAAACATGAAAAGAGTGGTTGCTATAACAACCATTATATAACATAAGTAAACATTTATTAAATGTAATATACTCATTTACTGAGTTATAAACACATGCAAATATCTTGTTTTTGTTTTTGTTAAAATACCATGTTCCTTTAGGATGTTGACAACTATAGTTCTCTGCAGATAGTTTCTTTATTCTCCGCTAATCATCATGACTTGGAAAAAATAGTGGAGTGGTTTCCCATTGCCTTCTACATTATTCTGAATTCAGGGTTATCCTTCTCCTAGACTGTTACCCAAGAGGCTTGACGTGATAAGAAATGGGTAATTTAACAAGGACATTTGTGTGCAAGTGATTGCAACAATCAGCAATTTGATTTTGATTTGCAGATTCCACTTTTTTCTGCTGATGACTGTCATGTTACCCACATATCCTATGTGACTATTAAACATTCAATAATATATTTAAAAAATCATCAACTACTCATTAAAACAAGGGAAACACCCTTAAAATATCAACAAAATGGCAAAAATTCTAGATATGACTAGCATACAAATATTGTAAGTAAATGAAAACATTTAAAAAATACTTCTTCACAGAATATAAAAAAATTAGCTTCCCACTATTCAATCTTTTTTCCTTTATTTTATGATCTAACTAATACAATTGTGATACAGGACAAAAATAATACTTAATTTTTTTTTATAGGAGATAATAATCATTAATTAATTAAGCAAATACATATAATGTTTTTCTTTTAAGTAATAATTTAACATGATCTCAATATGATTATCACATTCAACAGTTCAAAATTCACTTCTACATGACCAGTAGTTTTACTATCTATATAATCTGAACACTGTTTTTTTTTTAAAGATAGCATTAAAAAGAACTTACTTCTGTGAATCTTGATGTACTTCATGACCTAGACAAAGAAAAAGGACAAAATAAATACACTGACAAATTTTAGATAACATTATTTTATGTTTTGATTAGGTAAAAAGAATATAGCTTATTTCAATTATATTTGTTTTGTTCTTTCCCATATAATAAAATTAATCCTTAATATATTTATTTTTAAAACTTAAATTTCCAGAATCACTTGGAAAAGTTATAAAAAGTACAGAAGATAAAATAGTTGATATTTGATTCAAAATTTATTAGAAATTTTCAGCAGTAACATCAAGTAAATAGAATAATAGAAATGTGACCACAAATGTATGGCAGTAGAATTGGTTAATCAAAAGTTTTTGGTTGAATTATTGGATTGCTCTGATCTGAACATTTTTCATAATAGATGTCACTTTTTTGTATTATTTTAATATTTTTTATTCAAATCACGAAAGAGACTGCTGGATTTTTCTTAATGACATCCCTAGTGCAAAGGAAGTTACTTGGCAGTGCCCATTTCTAAATAATGAAACATATATTACAAGGTTAACATGGTACTCATAACAAAGGATTCCTAGTTGTTGCCAACAATAACTGTGGAATACCAGTAACAAGACTTTTCCAAGACATTTGGTACAGGGTGAGGTGGATTCATAGGTTTCCTAAAGATATTACTGTAAAATTAACACACACACACACACACACACACACACACACACACACACACACCCCATACACCCTATATCATATGGTATTCAAATATGGTTTAGCAATTCATTTTCCTGTGCTAAGACATATCATACCACCTCATGTATGTGTGTGTGTGTGATAACAAGCATTTGACTGCAAAAAAAAGGAACTTAAAGGTATTAAGATTTCAACAGTGAGTATTTGTCAAATTTTGGAATATATACATAGTTGTTTGAAAAAGATAAGGGTGTTGTTAGTAGGGCTAAGAGTTGTCCGATTTCTTGGGTTGGTTGGCTGAAATCACAGTTGGGGACAGAAGATAGTTCTGGAGTGGATTAGCTATTGGTAGGTTTCATTTATGCCCTTCTTCATAGTTGAAATCAACACCTGTTAGGTGTTTGAGGGGTTGGCAGTTCTGTTCCTGCTATTTATCTAAAGCTCCTTGATAAAATCCAAAGAAGAACCAGCAATATTATTGGCTCTTACCTGGCATCTCGGCTTCAGTGACTTTCCCACCACCATAAAGTTGCCACCCTTTGCCTTTTCTATAAATACTTTCATGGTAATTGTTCAGATGAGCTCTTCACTATGGTACCTGAATTTAAGCGCAGTAATAGACCAATTTAGTGTGGAGTTGGCTAGATGTAACCATAAATTCTGTGCTAGCAGTTTCTTTTCTCACACTTTTTGCTTGTGAAACTCTTACAATTCTATGCTTTCTAGCTAACTTTAACCTGAAAAAATTTAAATGCAATGTCAATAGCTATGTTTTATCCTCCAAATTACTCTACATTTGTTCTCACTCCTAAGCAATGTTTCTAACTCTTCCACACCCCATAACCCCTTGTGTGTCAGTGACTTTACTGCCTTGCATGGGGTGAACAATTAAAAAAAAGATGAACACAAAATAATTACAGCAACACAGAAATTTAATAGAATAATTAAGAAATAGAATAATGAAAACAAGTCATGATATAAACTAATAGAATATCACTCTAGAATACCCAAACTTTATGGTTTACCTAAAACCCACAAAATAGACATTCTGATGCATCACATTATATCAGGCATTGATTGCACTCCCCAAAAACTGTCAAAAGCCATAACACTTCTACTTGGAACAATCATCCTATCACATGTTAAAAATTCAGGCAACCTGTTTGAAAAACAAAGGGGAATAAATGTCAGATAAACTCATGGTGAGTTTAAATGTTAAATTCCTTTATACTAATATTCCTATTAACAAATGCTTAAATCTTTTAATAAAAGCATCTAACACAATCAAAAATAAATCTCTCCCTACCAATAGCTAAAATCATAAAAATCTGCCAACTCGTCATCAATATTTTAAGAGGATTTTATGGCTCAGTAGCTAATGAAAGATAATTAGATTTTATCCAGTAGAAAATATATTGATCTTTGAATACAGACAAATGTCTGTCCCTTTCTTGTTATGCTTCATTTAGCTTCATACTTATATGATTTGATATTCACACCTGTTCAATTTTCCTCATGCATTTGTCAGTAACTATTTTGGACTTTTGAACTGAGCACTTTATTCACTCCATAGGGATAAATTTGTTAAATAATAGTTTAGAAGACTATTATTTTTTAGAGTATTGTATCTCTGCTCAGACTTCTTCAGTTTGAGCAATGGGTTCAGATACAAGACAAAATAAAGGAAATCAATTTTGATTGACTGAACTAGCATGGAAATGATACATAGAGAAAGGGAGTCAAGTCTGTCAAAAAGTGTAGACATATTTCCTTTTGTCTCTGGATCTGTTCCCCAGTGGAGGGGAGGGGGGAGCAAACCCACTGGATAGTTAGAGATGTATATGTTGGTGTTAATAAACTAGTTAAGTCAAATTAACTTTGTTGATGTCTTTTTATCACTGGAACAAAAACAACTAGTGATTACCGACTGAGAGAAGATAAGAGAGAGAGAGAGGATAAAACATATGAGTGAATCGATGCTGTCACCCAAGACCCCCACCAAGGGACTTATGTGACAGACAAATTTAACACAGTGACCAGGGCCTCCCAGCATAGTGAGGGCACAGAATGAGGGTTAACACAACATAGAAAAGTTCAGAGAGAATTTTCAGACTGAGAACTCAAGAAAGGAATATGAAAAAATGAAATAAAGTAATCTAGACATAAGGACAGAAAAAAAGAGAAACTGTAAATACTATGTTCTACTGCTCACACACACAAATCTAAGCAGCAAACCAAAATAGGAAGTAATGATGAAAAGAAATGTTAAAAAAAAGTAAAAAGCAGTAAGCAAACAGGGTTTGATAGACAGTAAAAAAGGACAAATAGGGAAAAGAAAGTGGGGACATAATGAACACCCAAACTCACACATACACACTGATGTGACAATGTCAATTTTCATGAAACATTTTAGTGAGAGACTGATTTTTGTTGTTTTGTTTTGTCTTTTTTACAAAGGTTTAGAATCATGTGTGAAAATCTATTGTTGATTTTGACTGCCACACTATTGTTGTATGCCTGGTGGTCTGATTTTTATTTTGTTTGTGGAAAAGATCTAGCTGTGAAAATTTCGCTTTCAAAAGAAAATTTTCTAGAGAAGGAAATTTGACCAGTAAATAAATTTTCCTGATGTTGACCTTTGAAGAAGTTTGATGATGTTGGCCATGTAGAGAACTGAATTTGCTTACATGAACACAATGGAAAATTCTTTTGAAAAGGAAAGACTGATGGCATTTTGTGATGGGGTATTCCCACTGCGATTTCTGTGTACTATTAATGAGTTGAAAATTGTTTGTGACTATGGTTTTGCGAGCATTCAAATGTTTTAAGTTTAGAATTATTTTGTTAATTGTAATTAACTGACAAATGATTGCTTTTTCATTTTTGTAACAGAGTGTGGAATTATTTTTTTAATCTAAGAGCTATGTGTGTGTCCTTTTGCCTTCATTGTTTGAATAATAAAGTTGTTAATGGGGGAATATTGTGAGTTAATTTATGTGGAAAAAATTAAGTTAATTAATTGTTGTGTTCGAATAAGATTTGGCCTGCATAGTTTTGGATTTCAAAGTATGTTTGGGGTGGGGGAAATTGCCACACCTGGCTATGTAGATAGAAACTGGACAATGGTGGGTAGAGTGGGTGTGTTACGCTATGAAGTATTCAGTATTGAGTAAATATATCCCCAAGATACTCCTGGGGTCAAGGAAGTGCCCTGACGACCAAAAGGAATTGGTCAAGTGGCTTGTGGGATGCCAGGTTGCGGTAGACAGCTAATGGAAAAAAAAACCAGTAACCACAGTAGAGCCAGTAATGGATTAGTTAGGCGGTGCTGAGTGGGTGTGGTTGTTTTCCCCATGGGTATGGGCAGAATGATTTGGGATGATGCAAGTTGAGTTTTGACACACAGAGGCAGATGGTTAATAATAGTGATTATAGAAAATTAATGGTGGTAAATTTGTGAAGATTTGTTCAAGTAAATCTTGTAAAACGCAAATACAAAAGTAATTAATTGGTTGTGGTTGAATAAATAAATGGATCGTGTGTGCTGTGTCAGTGTGAGTAGGAAATAAGTGTGGATCATAGTATATTTAAAGAGTAAAATTTAGGTGGCAAGGACATGGCTCGGTTATGGAATTGGTTGACACTGTGACATGGGGTATTTTGGCATGTATTGTGCGATTTTTGGACCAGTGTTTTATTTTCTGTGAATTGTATGTACATTTCATGTAGTCTTAAGTGAAGAGACAAGAAATTTTGCTCTCCCCAGGAATACTGGATTGCAGAGATGGTACCGGCTGACCTGGAAGGAGGGGATATTGGAGTGGTCAAAGTTCACTGATAGAGTGATTTGTATCCAGACTGTCATCATTTGAGGCAGTGATCCTGGGTCATGAAAGCTAGTGACCAAGAATAAACAAAGGATTGTCTGGTATTTTGTTTTTTGTTTAAAAAAATAAATGTTGTGAAGCATGAAAAAACTGGTCAGAATTTTGTTGTTTATGTTCATTCTTTTTCAGGAATGTTATATGTGCATGCCGGAGGGGTCATGTGATTGAGGCCCAATGAAAAAAAAATGTAAGGAGCACACCTTGCAGGCACAAAGGAGTAGAGGGGATTTTAGAGTAATATCGTTAAAATAAAATCCATAAATTTTTTTTTTTAAATGATTAGGTAAGGAATGTTAAATAATAGTTTAGCAGGCTATTATTTTTTAGAGAAGTGTATTTCTGCTCTGACTTCCTCGGTTTGACCTTAGGGGCCAGATATAAGACAAAATAAAGGAAGTTGATTTTGAGTGGCTGAATTATCATGGGAATGATAGATATAGCAAGGTTTTTCAGGGAGTTGGTTCTTACATGTCAAACAATGTAGACGTGTTCTGTTGTGCCTGGAAGTGGCTTCCCAGTGGCTAGTTAGAAGATGTATATGTCAATGTTAATAAACTAGCTAAGATTAGAATTTTATTTATTGATGTTTTTATCTCTGAACTAAACTGACTAGCAATCACCCACTGTGAAGAATGCAACTTTATTATAATCAAATTGGGACCATTGCCCAAGATCACCCCCACTACAGGGATATGCAAAAGATTGTTCTTATTCCATTTGTTATGCTTGGAGGATATTTCATATCTATTAATACTTACTAATATTATTTACCTTTGTTTCTTCCATTGAACCAGCACTACCAGATCCAGAGATTGAACTCATAACTTCAAGGGAACAAGATATGTTTTAACCAACACTTTAATCCACAACAAGTGGATACCTAATGTCTGTATTTACATTGTGGAATTTTCTTAATGCTTTTCATAATCAGTTTATAATAATTTGTTTGGAAGTGATATCTCTGAAAGGTCAAACTGCTTTTTATTACCCTTCTGATGCATCATTTGCTGATCCTTTTAATCTTTTCATATCTACCCTTTATGACTGTGGCAGATGTTTGGCTGTTGACCAAACCTCTTCTGTTCTTGTTTGGAGAAACTGATTCTATGCTTTCAGGGTAGTAGTTACCCTGAAGTGTGAAGTTCACCATCCAGTTGGTATGAATAGGAACATCTCTAATGGTTTTCACAAAGAGTTCTTTACATAGAACAGAGACTTATTTGTCAGAGAGATCCTTATATCTACAAAGAATCTACTCAATAGGTGACAGACTGAACTCTGACAACTGATTCTGGTCTTCGATAGAATATTGTCTTCATGAATTACATGTGGTAGCTTACTGGTTTAATATTGAGTCAGCTGTCTGTATTCATCAAGTAAACTTTCTTGCTCAGGATCTGTGACAGCTTCCTTTTATTTTTTACAGTTGGATCCTTCTTTATCTTGCTGCAGTTACCATCTCTAAAATAAGTTATCTGGAATCGGTAGTTTTAAAAGGGGTCTTAAACATTCCAGGTTCGGCTTCATATAATTCTTACAGATGATATAGCCAAGCAATTTAATTTTGTTCTGTTTGAAGAAATATTTATCCTGGTTGAGTGTCAAATTGTATTTTTTATGGCTATTATGAATTGTTTTAGTTTTTTGTTATGTTCATACAGGTTCTGTCCACATACCGTCATGTTGTCAATGTAGGCAAATATGCTTTTTAGTTGCTCTTTCTCAATTATTTCATCTACAATTCTCTGAAAATGGGCTACCCCATTAGTTATGCCAAATGGGATCCTGCAAAATTGATACAGGTGGCCTCCAGCTTCAAAGGCTGTGTATGGTCTATTGCAGGGTTTAATAGCTGCTTGATGATAAGCCCTTCATAGATCAAGAGTGCTGTACACCCCATATTTGGCTATTTTGCCAATCATGAAATCGATATGAGGTAGAGGGTAGGTAAATTTGATGATGGTTTGTGAATAGTCATTCTTTTCTTATGGTTTTCTGTAGCAGGGATTAGAACCTGGGCTCTCCAAGTAGAATTGCTTGGCTCTATAACTCCTTCTTTTAATATTCACTTGATCTCTGCACTAATGATCCTTCTTGGAATAACACCTTGATTTCACTGCGATAGGCTTACAGTCTGGTGTAAGATTAGAAAAGAGAGCTGGGTAAAGCAGTGGTGATACTCCCTCTCAGCATTTGGTGAATTGGGATCAGTGGTTAGTTTCTCCAGGTAGAGACCATATTCCATCGTTGTATCAAACTAGCAAGTTTTGCTGAATAAACTGTAATGCTGAATGTAAATTTAAGAAGCTTTATTCTGCAAAACTGAATCATTAGTAATTAAATGGCCTTTTCAACATAGTGGTTAGTATTTTAATGAGTAGGATGGGATAGGTTCATTATTATCACAATTCTAAAGCAAAATATTGTAAAAGGTAGAATACATATATTTATAGCAAATGGGATGTATTAACATAAAATGAATAATTTAAGCAGATTTAGAGGAACAAGAAAATTATACAATATTTATGTATAAATAGATAATTTATGCATATTGCATACAGTTCATTTGTACATAGAGAAGTGCACTTACCGGATTCATTTTCTATTGGCCGCCAAACAAAATATTTATCCAATGTAGAAATTGAATTTTGTACTGACCACATATTTTCAGAGTGTTTTTTCTTCTTATGAATTTGTGGTTTATTGAAGGTGGCCTGGTTTGAATTGATTTCTTTGGGTACTGGCAATGTATAAACCAAAGGTCTCCTGCTGTAATACTGCTGAGATTTCTTGCTTAACAGTATGTTCCCTAGTGTAGGTGGATGTCTTTTCAGAATTGTTGGTTGAGCAGAAACAAATTTCTTTGTGATTTTTTTCCCATGCTTCTTGTATTTGCTGGAAAAAAAAAATTCTAATTTATGGAGAAAAATGAAACTATCAACTTAATTTGAAAATTTAAAAACAATTACATTTATATAAAAAAGAAAGAAAAATCACATCTCTAAATATATAAAAATGTAATAAAATTTCTTTTAAGTATTTTGTTATAAACTGTAGACTATCAATTGCAGTTAATGATCTCATGATCATATCAATCAAAATATACTAATTCATTTTTTTTTGTTTAACTTTTGGTCTCTTGTCATATGTAATCCATACCAGAAAATACCAGAGGTCTAATGTCCACCAGGAACCTTTGAATCGGAAAAGAGCTGATCTGTGGTGATCACAATATGTACTGGGTTTACTGTAAGAGATACCAAAATAAGTTTTGTACTAGGTGTCTTCTCAAAATGCTAAAAGACCTAGGTACCTTGGTGGTTATCCTAGGTGACCTCAAAACCACCAAATGCAGAAGAGTTTCTAAAAGGGTGTTAATGATTACACTAACAAATAGGAAGTGAAGGCAGCTGAACTTAGGACAACCAGATGACAGGAACATATAAATGCTTGACTTATGAAGAGGTGGGGAGCAGAATCCCTTGAATCCTCATAGAATTGAATGTTCAAACAAAGGCCTAAAACAACATACCATTGATTAGCCAATTTGACAGAGTCTAAAAATGAATAAACAATCATTTTATTTATGAAAAATTTAATTTCATATTTTTATCAGACATTATTAACATTACACTATGATAAAATTCATAGAAAGTCCTGTAAAACACCCAAGCCATTTTCTTGACAAAGAGTGTAAGACTACAAAATTACAAATTACTTTTTCTAACAAATTTGTTTTTAAATCAGTCAACTTAGATAATATCTCTTTATAACAAATATTTTGAATTCTTTATTAATGAAAAATTATCAAACATGAAATTTATTCTGAGACTGTTATGATAATGAAATAGGATTTAAGTCATAAAAAAACCCCTAACTTATTTGATATTTTCTTATTTGATTGAATTAAAGTTTGGTATTTATAATTAAACCAAAAACTAAATATAAATAAGATATCAAGTTATTAAGAAGGGTCATTTTGAATACATTTTACTTTGAAAGGAGATTAGCAGATTATCACCTTTGTTGTTAGAGATAAAGGAAAATCTGTTATGCTAAGACTATTTGTTTATTCAGATGTTTACAACATCAAATATTCTTTGTGTATTTTACCTAAGAACAAAAATACTTGCATATTGAAAATTTGAGATATTCATTGTACTACATGAAGAGCTAGATTTATCTAAATTCATATTTATGCTGTCAAGATGAATTTAAGAAAGTATGTATGAGCATAGCATCATTTAATCAACTGATAATTGGTCATAGTAGCATTTGTTGATTAATCAGATGTTGCCCCTTTCTCTGTTTTGATTATTTGATTTTCATACTCACTCATCTTTATTACATCACACAAATTTCATTTGTGGCTTAAGAATTGTCCAGGAATTGAAATAATTTTCTAATAGTTCTTCATGATTTTTTGCCAATCTTTATTAAGAGTAATTAAATTACCAATTCTTATAAATGCCCATATGGTAGCATGAGAGAACAAACAAAATAACAAGTACCACTGGTGATACCAAAAAAGAAGACAAGAATTGTTAATATTAAATACTTTGTATTGCCTATACAGAGGATGTGAGTGGAATATCTCTTTGTGGGCTAGGGAAGCAACTTGGAAGGAGGGTAGAGTTTGTAGGGCCTAGAGTTGAAGCATGTGTTGGGTCAGTTGACCGTGGTTACTGGTGGTGACATTGACAGCTTACCCGTTTGCTGATTCTGTTAGTGTTATGAGTGGCATTCTTAAAAGCAAATGTGGTAGATCATGACTTATTATTCATGTTTTTTTCTTTGGTGGCAATGTTTGAGATTGGCTTCATTTATATTGTATTTTCAATTTTTTGAGATGATTTTGTTTTGTGAGCCAAATATGAAGTTAAGAGCAACTTTTTAATTTTTATTTTTGCTTTCTTAGTGTTCAAATTCGGCCAACATGTAGAGTAAATCAGAAAGAGATCTAACTTGAAGCAGAGTATAGCACAATTAACCAGTGCAACCTTAATATATATTAGATTGTATTATAAATCTGGGTATTCTATTGTTTCATTTTTCAGATGCTCTGTTCATTATAAATTTTGTTTTTATCCTTGAAAATATTTGAATGAAACATAATTACTTTATTTCTTATGAATTTAAACTGAGGAAAAATGCAGTTAAGGCATCATGTTGATATTTTGAGAAGTAATAGTTATCAAGTGAATATTACAAATTGAGGAAAACTCATCAATGTCATTGAGAAACATTGTAAAAGATAATCCTAAAAGAACAACACAAGTTTTTCAGTAAATCTTAGATTATCACCATTTAGCTGCAGTAGGAAAATTGGATGAATTGAGATTCCACACAGATTATGACAAACAATCAAATATTGAATCACTTTGAGTTGAGTTTATCAATGCTTACTTTAATAAATGGCAAATCATTTTTGAAATATAATGTTATTTGTGGTGAAAAATTAATCCTGAATTGTACACATATTGATTAAAAGAATGTTCTTTTTTGTTTAAATACAGTGTCAATATAATGTTTTATAATATTTTAGTCAATACTTGATCTTTATAGAACAATGCCATGAAGTAATGTCAAATGAGTCATAATTAATGTACAGATTTATAAATATAGAAACCTTCCTTATGTTTAATAATTCTTCATCCTTAAATTACAAAATAAATTTAATTTATGATTCAGTTTTATATTAAATTTTGAAACACAATCCTGAAATGTTTCCATTTTGGGAATCAAATTATTTTTTAAGTAGTCAAACTATCTATATATGGCACCTTGCATTTATTGGAAATATTCATAGAAATATGAGTTAATTTTTTCTTATTCAGTTTATTAAACAGGTTGTTAATTTTTTTTTAAAAACGGAAAATAACTGGGTTGAAAATAATTCACTAAGAATGTACTAAACGATCCTAAAGCAAGGAAAAAGAAAGAAAGGAAAAAGGAAGAAAGGAAAGATAATAACAAAAGGGGGAAAGAAAGGAAAAGACATGATATCAAAACAGGCCAAGCTGGGTGTGGACCAGATGTCGGTCAGAGCCTCTGACTGACCTTAATTTTTGTTGAAAGAATAGAATTGAGATATCGGTCGATAAGAAAATCTGACCGACACTTTTTAAAGAAGAATTCTTATCAAAATAACGAAAGGTAACTTTTAAATTAGAATAATAGAAATGAATTTTACTTTAGTCAGAGAAAAGTGTCTTTGGGTTGGGGAAGTGACTGGTGAAAACGATATACGGAATTGACCTGTTAAGAATTGGACACCCACGTTAAGAAAGTAGAGATATTTCGACCTAGATAATTAAGATTCTCGGCTATCAGGAAAAACAAAGAGGTAAAAAAAAGAGCAATTGTTTTTGGACCACGGAGGGCGCCAGGAAGGCGGAAAAGATCCTTTCTAAAAGTCAAGACTAATTAGCAGCGGGCTGTTTGACAAAGTCCAGGTGAGAGAGGGCAAGATTGTCATTTTATGTGCGTGCAAAAAAAAGGTGCGAAATCGGATTTTGTTTTTTTAAAACCAGCACGATGTAACCACACCCGCCAACAAAAGGGAGAGGGTGTTCGGTCAATAACAATTGGTCGAATACAATCACGTGACCGCGGAAGAAGAAGGAAAGAAAACCTCGATCAATAACTGTTGGACGAGGCGGTCACGTCAGGCTGCGGAAAAGAAGAGAAAGAAAGGTTCGATCGGGAACGATTGGTTGAGAGCGATCACCTGACATGAGAGAGACTAAGAGAAATAGATATCGCCGCCCCCAAAGAGCACTGTGAGAAAGTAGGGGTGAAAACAATAACGATAATGGAAAGTCAAAATTAATACGGCTTTTGAAATTATCGAGAAACCCCTGACGCCGACCGACCCACCCCGGCTTGTTGCGGCGTCAATATAAGCAGGACCCCAGTCGGCAGAAATCAGTTGGAGCTGAAGTTGAGTTGAAGTTGGAGCTGAAGTTGGAGCTGAAGTTGAGTTGAAGTTGGAGCTGAAGTTGGAGCTGAAGTTGGAGTGGAGTTGCAGTTAGAGTTCATCCCCGGACGGCAGCGAGAAAAGAACCCTCAGACAAGAAGAACTTCCAGCCCAAGTAGATGAAGAAGAAGATTGCCTGAAAGCCTGAGAAGAATTGGAGCTGCAGACAAGCCGAAAGTCGATGAGAAGTTAAAGTTCAGCTCGGGACGGCAGTGAGAAGAGACCAGCTCAGGCGACAGAGAGTTGCGGCTAAGTTGAAACAAGAAATCTTCCACCAAGTTGAAACAGGAAAACTACCAGCCCAAGCAGACGAAAAGAAGAAAAATACAACTCAAGTCGGAGAGAGGAATCAACTGCGAATGATCGATAGAAATTAGCCCCAGTGTCGAACTGAACCACACTCCGACATACATACATGATTCTAGAAAGTAGGTAATTCGACATTTTTCTATTGTGTGATAGAAGCTTGGTGCCATAGTCCA
The DNA here is from genome assembly GCA_903632075.3 of Acanthosepion pharaonis. Lineage (NCBI taxonomy): Eukaryota > Metazoa > Mollusca > Cephalopoda > Sepiida > Sepiidae > Acanthosepion > Acanthosepion pharaonis. The sequence continues at coordinate 188,977 of CAHIKZ030002332.1, read as the reverse complement.
CAGAGCGGGTCGGGAAATGAGAACACTTTTGTTTTTATGTAACGGACTTTAAGATATAAAAGGTTGTTACCCTTTTTATCAGCAATTTTGTTTGGTGTCGTGAGTTTTTTTCTTTTGTTTGTGTTTTGCCACCCCCGTCGGACTCAACTTGTATCGGCCCCGATCCCTGCTGGTCCCGTCTGTCTAAGATCTAAACACAGCGTGGGTAGACAGACCGGAGATCGGTATAGTTGCTTTAGTGACCAGGTATTGGAAGCGAGTCGGGAAAGGCGAGGCTGGTGATCATCTGACCAAAGGGTTGGGCGTGGCACGCTTGGACCCAGGAGGAGCGCGACCAGGAGGAGCGACGTCACCGTTGGCGCCGTAACCAAAGGATCCGACACTGGGCCAGGTGTGTAACCGTCACATATATTTTTGTTCAAAGCCTTAGAATATAAAGAAATAAAATGAATCTCTTATGGAAAAAATATAAAATTTATTTAGACTCACAATATTTGACCATAAAGTAAATAAAAACTTCATTTTAATATTTTTGTTTCCTTATGATATAATTATACACAAAACATTGTTCTAGGATGAAAAATAACTTATTTTGGACTCAACTTATTTGTTCAATCTAAACACAACAGTAGCATTTCACTATGACTCTTTTCATAATATAATTTCATCAATAAATATTTTGACATATTTTGAACCTGATGGAAAAAGGAGTGGTGGTCAAATAACATCTTAGGATATTTAATAGAAAGAATTTTATATTTAACCTAATATTATTTGTTAGTTGAATATATAAATAAATACATATATTTTTAAAAAATTTTGATTTAATTTCTATGGTAAATACTAACAAATATAACTAACATCTACAAAAGATTTTTAGGATTCTTATTAATTGGTTGGCATATAAAGGAGTCCTGAGACAAAGTGTATGAGAATGACTACACTAAACCAAACTATAATGTTACCATTAAAAAAATTAAAAAAGTAAAATAATTTTAATGTAAGTCATCAAAGATAAAAGCACAGACCTAAGCTTCCTATGGTCTATGGTTGATTGCATATATATAGTCAACACACACTAGTAATTTATTCTCAGTGTATTTTGTAGTCATAATCCTATTATAATTGTTAGTTTACACAAAAGTTACAACCTGTCAATACCTCATAAATAATGGACTATTCTGTTTTGATCACGGGGGGAGGGGAGGGGAAAAGACACTACTTGGTTTCAGTGAGAAAATGAAAGAAAGAAAGAAGGGAAGATAGAAGTGGAGAGAGAGAGAGAGAGAGAGAGAGAGAGAGAATCAGATTAAGCTGATAAGAACGAATGCTACACTTTGATCTTAGCCAAAAGGCTGAAAAGTGATTGTATTTTCTTGCCGCCCATGTTGGCAGGGTGTGACACAAGGTCAGTGTAATATCATGGAGTCCAAAACATGCACCTGGATCAGGTCTGAAAATAGCCCAGCTCCCACAACTGTGGGTTGCACTGGCATCATCCATCTTTAGTGCAATGAGGGAGGTACTGCAGCAGTCTGTTTCATTTTGGCAAGTTTTTATAACATCAATTTGGAGCCATCTTTTTTTCAAATCGTTACACATCAATTTTTTTATTCATATCTTTTTTAATAAACTGTTTGGCTTCATTTAGAAGCATCCTTTTCAGAGAAACTGTGTTAGTAACATTCTAATTTTCTTTATTAGTTTTCATACAATTTTAATATGATCTTTTTTATTAAAAATAATTTTTATACTGCTGGTATCTTAACTTCTTACAAGGTTTTTAGAAAATATCCTCTCACTATAAGAGTTTGTCAGAAACATGTATTTAAATTCACAAATACTAAACAAAATTATACTGTTTTCAAGTGGTTACTTAAATTTTCCCTTAGGATAATAAAATCTTACCTCCTACATTTCCAAACAGTGAAAATGATAATTGCAATAAAGCAGGTCAGAGCAATAATGCTGGTTACTATAATTGCAATCAATAGATTATTGCTCATTTTACAGCAGAGAAAATTTCATTCAACCTGAAATCAAAATAAAATTTTACTTATAAAGTTTACAGTTCAATTATTGTTACTGTTTATGATAAATTTCTATTATATTGCTAGCCATCTGTAAAATATGTTACTCTTAATTCATCATTAAATCTTGTTATTGAATCTAAAAAAGAATTTGAATGAACATGTATGAGGGTTGTGGAAAACATAAGAAAACAAGAAAAGTCAGCTTTTAATTCATTTTACATCTTAGTCATCAATAATCAATCCTGAGTTCAATTTTAAAAGTGAAAATCAAAGATACTCTTAGAAATGAAGTCATCAGGGGTAGATCCAGCATTTTCAGTTAGAGGGGGTGTGTTCCTCAGAAAAAATTTCAATTCAAAATTTTAAATTCTGTGATCATATATATTAGGTTATAGAAATGAGTAGAGAGTGTTTATTTCTGCTAATAATGCAAGACTCTTCGGTAAAATGAATCGAGTTCTCTCAGTCACTGTGTGTTTATCTAAAAATAAATATGCTTAAATGCACCTTCATCCCTGACATGCACCAACGGCTTAAGGGTAGAATCTCTGACTGAAGCCAATTCAGCCGGGTTTCAGTCCTAGCTAGAGGCAACCAGATGTCTAGCCACACTGAGGAGCTGTGATACAGCAAAACAGTCTCTCTGTGAATGACAGTATATATGCTCCTGAAAAATGTATTTCAGTTGAGCTCTCGGGGAAGGAAGTGTGAGTTTGGAAACAGTGACTATTACTGCTAATAATGCAAAACTCTTCAGTAAAACGAATCAAGTTCTCTCAGTCACTGTGGGTTTATCTAAAAATAAATATGCTTAAATTCACCTTCATCCCTGCCGTACACCAATGGCTTAGGGGTAGAATCTCTGACTGATGCCAATTCAGCAGGGTTTCAATCCTAGCTAGAGGCATCTAGACACACTAATGAGCTGTGACACAGCAAAACAGTCTGTCTGTGGATGACAATATATATATATATATATATATATATACACTAGTTGGGATACCTGGCATTGTTCAAAATAATGCTCTGAATAATAGTTTATTATTGACAATTTAGTGATATTTTTCAGCCATCTTATGGAAAATAATTTTTTATTCAATCTTTGAAAAATAAACTTCATTGTTTTTTTGGTTTGTTAGAAAATAACTAAATTTAGGAAAATACCACACTAACAATACTACACTTGGAGAGGGGGGCATAGCATTCCCATATTTTTATTCAAAATGATAGTTTATTTTTTGATTTAAATACTAACATAAATACTCTGTTAATGTTGTTTTCAAACAAATCAAACTTAGATAAAAGTTCATAAACCTCTTTTCATATTATTAATAAAAAGTTGATAAAATTTAAATTAAGATATATTTAAACATTTAATCATTTTTTTTTAGCAAAAACTATAGTGAGCCTTCTTTGAAAAATAATTATTTACTATTTATTTTGGATGGAAATTTAGATATTTTTTAAAGTTTTACTTTTAAACATTGCATCAAAGAAGCAAACATTTCTCTGTAAATGAATTTAATTACTATTTTGAAAGAGAGTAGAAGCAAGCAAGATACATTGAGAATTTAGTTTTGAAAAGCAATTATGTTTAGTTTAAAATTTAAATTTCAAGTTATATTTGTATTTGAAAAAAAGAAAAACTTTAGTTAAATAAAAATTAGCAGAGACAGACATGAGTTATGGTCAACATTAGTTGTGTTGAATATTTGTTTTACGAATTCAACTATATTTTATTTAATTAATTTTTGAAAAATAAGGCTCGCTATAGTTTTTTGCTTTAATAAAACTTAATTTAAAATTATTTACTTTTTTATGTTAGTTACAAACCCCAAGAAATAATGAAGTTTATTTTTTAAAGATTGAATAAAAAAATTATTTTCCATAAGATGGCAGAAAAATATTAATAAGTCAATAATACACACACACAAACAACTGCCCTTTAGGGTGATGCTGGTTGTATATACAGACAAATCAGTAGACTAATAGGGGAGAGGGGAGAGGTGGGCCATTAAAACTGAGTGTCCATAGATGGGAAAAGCTTATTTTTTAGTTATAAAACCACTATAGTAACTACCAGTAATTATGATCATAATGTAAATACTATAAAAATGTATATATGGCATAAATAAATATATATTTAATATAGATATATTAATCAAAATGACAAAAATAATAGATTTCTCACAGCTACTTGCTAAATGTGTCATACTTTCTGTCTTTGTTTACAATTGAAAGGCCTACCACAGCCACCAAGCGGTCACTTTGAGAACAAATATTACTTATTCCACTAAGTCTGCAAATTTTGAAATACATTGCTGATAATTTGGAAGTTTTTTATCCAGTGGATTTTTTTTTATTTTGCCTGCAGATTTTGTCCATTGCATCTGAAGTCTGTTGATGAGGGGGAGGGTGCATAGATGACAGGTTTTTTGTCTGTATATTTTTTTGTAACTGGACACACACACACTTGACTTGTCAAATAACTTTAATATTCTTCTTCATTTAAATTTAATTTATTTTAATATTCATTTTTTTAAGTTACCCTTTTATTTACTATAGATGTGAAAATAAATTCAAGTTTAAATATATCTTAATTTAAGTTTATTTATTCAGATGTTTTAGCTAGACACACACACACACACACACACTCAAATATTTGAATAAATAAAAATATTAAACTTTTTATCAAATAATTGTATTTAATATTCTTTTTGTTTTAAATTTACTTTGTTGTTTTAATATTCATTTTTTTAAAGTTATGCTTTTATTTACTATAGATTGTGAAAATAAATTCAAGAGAATAGAAATTTTTAAAATTCATATAGTGTTTCAAAAGTATCAGCAGAATAAAAAAGTAAAAACGAATGGTAATCCTACTCATGAACAAGAATTATTAAAGTTCATTTTTACCTTATAATTCTGAGAATTTCAAATGCATTCTAATGCATTTTAATTTTAAAATATCTTCATAAATACAACTCATACAATGATAATTTTTGTTACAAAAAGCTGGTTTGTATGATAATGAGTCTATAGTTTTCTTAGTTTTAGCCGGACACACACACATAATTGTCCTTTATACATACATATATATATATATATATATATATATATATATATATGACAAACTAGAAAATTTCTTGACACATCTGAGTGTTAGGATTTTATCAGACTGGGCTTTGTTGATGTTGCTACGTTTACAATACATATGAACACAAGAGATGCAGGTAGTTTCAAAGCTTTTTTGAAAGAATATTTTTTGTTTCAATCTAGCCAAATTCATCTGTATTCTTTTACTTTTCCTTTCCATCACCTTTTTCCCTGTCTATCCTACATTCTGACAATAAAATCTACCAAGAATGGTGATATATTGTAAGAGCCTGGACACAAATATACCGTGGCTGAATTAGTCAACAAAGCACTTTCCAGGCATTTTCGCCTCAGTGGATTATTTTCTCTTTTAATCAAAGTAGCATTCCCTATGCTACTATTTTTTGTTATGGTGAACAACCAATGTGTTTTGTGTGTTGTTATTTAAAATGTTCCTTAAGTCTTTGATTGTTTTAGATGTAATTGTGACAAATTTTATGTTGAGTTTAGATAAATTCTTTTTGGTTGTAGTTGTGATAGAGTTTGGGTTTGTCAGGAAGGACAGTTTTTCTATTTTTGAATATTTTATGAGCCTTTTGTTTTGCATTGAAAATGAAATAGAGTGTTGAGGGTCTTGAATGTATTTTTAATATACTTCTCCTCTTGTAAATATTGAGGGCTTCAAATTTGGAGTGCTCTTAAATAGATTCCAGATTTTATTTTATTGTTATGATGGGATAGAAGTTTATTAAGTCATTTTTATTGGTTGATTTTGTTTTGCTGGACACTAAGTTCTAGGCTGTTGGCAACTCGGTGTAACATGATGTCTAAGAAAAGTAAAGTATCGTTTTTTTCTATTTTTAATTAACAAAACACAAAACACATTGGCTGTTCACTGTAACAAAACAGACCACAGCTTTGACATAGGTAATGCTACTTTGATTAAAAGAGAAAATAATCTACTGAGACAAAATTATCTGGAAAGTGCCTTGATTGCTAGCTCAGTCACAGTAAATTTAATTCTTAATTCTTACAATATTACCACCATTCTTGGTAGATCTTATTTTCATAGTGTGGGAAAAATGTGATGGTGATGGAGAGTAAAAGAAAAAGAATACAGATGAATTTTGCTAGATTGAAACAAAAAATATTCTTTAAAAAAAAAAAAAATATTGAAACTACTTGTGTCTCTTGTTTCATGTGCATGTGTAGACGTGGCCAGATCAACAAAGCCCAGTCTAAAATCCTAATGGATGAAACATGTCACAAGAAAATTTTCCAGTTTGTCATATTTTTCTAAATAGAGTTTGTTGATATATACAAAATTACATATCGTTATATCATATATATATATATATATACATATATATATATATATAAAATTTTAAATTTGTGTTTTTTTATTTATTTGAAATTTGATATGCAAAATTGTAAATTCAGACTTTTAAACTTTTGAGTAAAAAGTTAAAAATGAATCTAAAAATTTATTAATGACATATACAATTATTTTATGATAAAGACATTTTTCATTAGCTGATCATTTTGAAATTTTGATTTATTTTGATCATCATTTTCAAATTTTGATTTATTGATATCAGTAAGATTGAAACTGTAATGGTACTAATATTAATAGAAAACAATTAACATGAGTGCTACAAAATAAAGAAATTTTATTTCCTTTTCTTTTTACAAGAACTTGCGGAAATATCTGATAAAAATTAATTGTTTGTGTTTTGTTTTTCTGTGAGTTATAGAGAGAGAAATATCAGCAGCCACATGATGTTAAAGGTATTATCACCAAGTTGAGAATTGTAATTTGATACTGTTCATTCAGTGGTATTTTTTGTACATCTGATTAGTCAAAAAATGTGGTTGAGTGTTTTATTTTTTTAGAAAACGTGCATAGGCGTTATTTATATATTAAGAATTGCACCAAAGTTGATCCCATTTTTCTCAAACTTTCCTTGATGGGAAATTGCATCCTTTCCTATAAATACTCCCCTTTCTGGATTGATATAGAATATATCAAAAGAGAAGAGTTTGTGATTAGTCTGTCAATAGAGACAGAGTTCCTTTTATTGTTTTTGTCAATTATGAAAAATTTATCTGAGCGTTCTAATACTTTGTAAAGTTCATCATAATTGGGTTGCAGCGATTTCATAATCATGTCCTGACACACAATAACAAACTCACTAACATTTATGTTAGGAGGTAGATATGCCACATTGGAATGTACACATGACAGTGTAAAGAAAAGTTTTGCCATGTGTTTTCTTAAGCAAGACACATAATTTGAAGCTGAAGTGGCATTTTGGTTATGTTGTGTGAAAAATTCACCAGGTAGCTGTAAGGTTGTACCAAATACCATCTCTGCTGCAGTGCTTTTGATGTCTTCTTTAATCACAGAAGAAGAACTATTGGCAAATATTCGCTCCATTTGGTTGAGTCAGGTTGAGCAGCAAGTGCAGTTTTTAGTTGAGAGTGGAATCTTTCTATGAAACCATTAGCACAAGGATGGTATGCCATCGTTTTGATGTGGGTAGTTCCCAAGGTTTGCATTAGCTCTTGAAAGAGAGCTGATTGAAATTGTTGGCCTCTGTCTGTTGTGATTGTATTAGGAATACCAAAGTTTGAGACCTAGTGTTCAATGAAAATTTTTGCTATATTTTCTGCAGAAATATCCTTGATAGCATGATCAGAAAGCCAGCGAGTGAATCTGTCTATCATGGTAAAGATTACCAAAGTAATCAAAGCATCTGAATGTCTCTTGGATATGTTGTTGATGTTCCTTTTCTATCAGCTTTTGCTATCAGTATGTTGTCAATGTATGCAAAGACGAAAACAATCTCCTGTGTAGAATTTCATAGGTCAAATGAAAATTTACATTGAATCTGAAAACATCCTAACATGGTTTCAGATTGCTGTCTTAAGCTTGCCTTCTTAAGCGATGGGAATTTGATAATATGCTCGAACTAAATCGAGTCAAGAAAATATTGACACTCCGAATAAGGAAGAAGAAAAATCGTGGATGTGCAGAATAGGATACCTGTCAGGTATAGTCACAGCATTCAGCATTCTGCAGTTTCCACAAGGTCACCAGTCACTGTCTTTTTAGGTACAATGTGAAGAGGGGATGACCATGGGCTGTTGGACAGATGAATGATGCTAAGCTCCAGCATGTTTTGGAATTCTGCTTTTGCAATTTTTAGTTTGTCTGGATTAAGATGAAATAAGTTTTGAGTGCACTGGTTGGCTGTAAGTGGTGACGTGATGTGTAATGTAATGTTTGATTTTACCATTATAACAAATTGGTTTAATCAGATTTGGAAATTTTTTAAAAATATCCAAGTACGTTGAATCACACATAGGCAAGGCAGAGTGAATTCTTATTGTGTTACTTCTTCTGATGCTTCCTACAACAGATGTGTTTGTGTTGTTATCAATGAAATAGCGGTTCTTTTAGTCCACCGAAAGAATGAAGTGTAAAAGAAAATCAGCACCGATGATGAGTGATTTCACATCTGCAATCACAAATATCCAAGGAAAGTATTGTTTCATTCCAAAATTTATGTTTACTGCAAAGGTGCTGAAAGTTTGGATAGTAGTGTCATTTGCAGCTAGTAACGTTTTGTTATCCAAGGAAGATCTTTGAACTGATGTCGGAGAAATAACACTTATTTCTGCTCCTGTGTTAATTAAAATTTTTCTGTTAGATTCTAGATCTTGAATGTAAAGTAGGCGGACTGATTTGGTATTACCAACTGGAGCAGTTGCCATTACTTGCTGGTATGGCCATTTATGATCCTTCTTCGAAGAGGAACATGGTTTGGCACACTTGCGTGCCTTTTCATGAAACCTGAAGTGATAATAGCATAGGTATTTTCCTGCGGGTGACTGACCCTTGCTTAAGTTCCTTCTTTGTGCTGGTCTGTGAAAATCAGGTTGTGATTGACCTTTTATGTCCTTGCTACATCTTTTGCATAGCTGTGTTTTATAATGTTGGATGACTTTGCTTGTCACTTTTGCTATGTCAAGTGAAAGCTTATTATCACTTCCAAAAATGCTTGTAATATTCGAGACTTCATAGACACTGATACTAGTAGTAATGCCTTCCTATAATATCTGCACAAGTAATACTTGTTCAAGTAGTAATTGCCAAATAGTATAATGATCAAAAGAAAATTGTAATCTGTATAGTATTAGAGAGAGTGAATGTAGAGCAATAGTGGATAGACAAGAACAGTGAATAGTGATCATATAGTCATCACGCTACCTCCTATTTATTCACTTCCTTTATGATCACAAGATTTACTTAATGATGGAATCGCTCGTGTTAATCACAAGTAATCTAGTTTCAAACCACAGTGCCAGTAATGACGCTTACTCTTAGACAAGTGTGAAACTGCTTTGTCTTCTTCGCTGTTCTCTGCTGAGACTTTAGAAACTGTTGGTTTCTGATGACAAGTGTCTGCAATCTTATCGGCAAGTACGCAACACCAGCAACAGACACTGGATCTGACCAACAATATCACAACGACAGTTTCTATTCCTGTCCGTCACAGACAAGCTACTGTCACTGAAAATGCTCCTGCCCAGCCATCATCGCTGATAACACTCCTGTTCGGCCCTGACCAGCTACTGTTGCTGATAATGCTGCTGCTCAACACTGACTAGCTTCCTGTCGTCAATATGTTCCTACTTGGCACTGACCAGCTTCCCATCACCGATATGTTCTTGCCCAACACTACCAGACTGACTGCTCCACAACTTCCGACCGTCGACACATCCAGTCTGACTGCTGACACGACCAGATCAGCTGCACCTCAACATCCCATCATTGACACATAACCAGTCCAACCATTGACACGACCAGGACAAACACACCTCTACTTCCCATCATCAACAGGACCAGTCCGATCACCCTTCAATTACTAGACCATCTAACCCACAGCCACTCAGGCCTGCATTGTAAAAAAATTTTGTATTAATCTTAAATATCCTCGTTCTGTTGTCCATTTTGTTTCACCTATCAGATTTCATGTCTTTAATTTAAAAATGTTAGTGGGCCTCTTGTGACCTCATAGTGATTTGGGGTGCTCAGGCCATTTTACATCGTGCCCCCCTCCAGGAGGTCCACTACAAACCATAGAAGTTAGGAAGGCATCCTGTCACCCATTGAGATGTCGTTGAGAAGTTCTTTCAACTTTGCATTATCCAATTTTTCAAGTCTTTATAGAATTGCTTCTTTCATCAAGTCCAATTGTTTCTCAGTAGGTGGAATTTCCAGGAGGTTTTCTACTTCCTCCACGATTTTGCCCAGGAGGGCCTCTACAATGTGCGTGTACATAATTTGTTGTGAGGTAATTCTTCGATTGATGAAGATGGCTTCAAGCTGGTGAAACCATACTCTTGGTCTGTTTACATTGAAAGGCAGAATATGAAGAGTTACGGAAATTTGATATTCTGGTAACTGGAAGTTCTTTTCAGCATTGATGGTATTTTGTGTTGTCATACTCCAGTTTTAAAAATAGGCTGTTGTCGAAAACTTGTGCTGGTTTAAAGTTTCTGCGAGTTATAGAGAAATATCAGCAGCCGCATGGCATTAAAAGCATTATTGCCAAGTTGAGAATTGTAATTTGATACTGTTCATTCAGCGGTCAAAAGAGTAGGCTTTGCTGAGACAGTTGTATGGAGTGGGCTGCTGGTAAGACAGTTGTGTTCATCTTGCTGGACAAATAAACTGTTCTGAAGCAGTTTGACAATATTCTCATTGTTTAAATGTTCTGATGAGATCATGCACATGTGCATTAACTCCACAAATTTCTTATGAAGTGACTGCGTATTTTTTGTACACCCAATTGGTAAAAAAATGTGTCCGATTTTTTTATTTTCTTTTTAGAAAAAGTGCATAGGCGTTTTTTATATATTAAGAATTACGCCAAAGTTGATTCCATTTTTCTCAAACTTTCCTTGATGGGAAATTGCTTCATTTCCTATAAAATCGTTTCATAAGATTATTCAAGCTTATCATGATGGGTTAATAATGCTGACTTAAGTTTGGTTACTTCCATGCCACCCTGTATCTACTTTGCAAAAAAATATTTTTGAAAAATTGTGGGGGGATGGGCGTGCACCCTCTATAATCCCTACCCTGGATGCGTCCCTGGATAAAATCCTTTAACTTGTTTGTATGAATTTCTGGCCATTACGTAAACATTAAGAAATTTGTTTATTTTTAAAACAACACACTCGAAATTAACAGCAGAAATTAATTCTGAAAGTTAGATAATTATCAGTAATTGTCATTATTATTTTAATAAGATATTGTGTGAGCATATTTAGTTTGCCCCTTTTGGCTGTGTAAATGTGGGAACCCGGAAACAATAATTTAGGAAAATTCAGTAATTTTGTCTGAGGTAGGAAAATTCAGTAACTATGAAATAAAAGTCAATTGAAAATTGATTTTAGGGCTGTTCTGGAGTGGGGATTTTTTTTTTTTTTTTGTGAGGATGAGGGCCTCCTCTATATTTTAAATAACTGAAAATTGTGGGATCCATATAAAACCCCACTACAACAATACCAAGGCCATACTTGCAGAAGTGGGGCTTAGGAAGCTATGCCTCCTTCCCCAATATTTTTTTCAAAAAGTCTTATTAACTATGGGGGTCTGGATAAAACCCCACTACAACAATACCATGGCTGTACTTCTGGGGGCCCCCACCCTACCCCACACGTTTAAATAAGTATTAAAAAAATCATGAGTTCCAGTCCAGATAAAACCCCACTGCGACAATACCAGGGCCATACTTTCTGAATGGGGGTTTAGGAGGCTAATTATTTCTTTTTAAAAGAAGAAAAAAAACTATAGCCTTTACAATTTCTTTGTAATTTTTCTTGAACTTTATTTGTTCAAAATTTACAACAACATAACAATTAACACAACTACATTTTATTTTAATAAAGTTAAAAACTAAACAAGAAGTAATAGCCCCTTTTTATGAAAAAAAAAAAGCACCATGTTCAAATGTCAAACAATAAAGCTTTAGTTATTAATTATATACTTAAAATAAGTTATCAGGATTCAAATTTCTTGTAAAAAGTGTCTTTTCTTGTAAGTTTCTTTTTAAGGAAGGAGAAATTACTATTTCGGGTGGGGTTAGAAGCAAGACATCCATACTAGTTTTGAAATAGAAAATTGATAATTAAAAAATGTTTAAATTTCAAATTTTATTGTCTTTGAAAAGCAAAAAAAAATAATAATCAACCTTTAGTTAATTGAATACGCTGAGACTTGCGCTTTTATGACAACATTAGTAGTGTTTATTTATTTATTATTATTTATTTACCATGCAGAAAATCACAAGTGTCTGTAATGTGAACAAACATTCAGTCAGTTATGTGCCATATGTAATACATGCTTGGGCAATTATGTATCAAAAGATACATGATTGATAAGGCAGTTTGTTCCCAGAGTAGGTTGTCATTTTTTCTGTGGTAGGCTCATTACCAACCAAAGTTAAAGAACCCAATCTATCCTGCTATTCAACCCATAGGGAGGAGAGGTGTAATTCATACTGGAATTCAAACTTGGCTCTCCACATGTTCTCACTCCGAGCCGATATCCATTTACAATTTACATTGTTTTTTGTTGTTTTTTAAAAAATCGTATCACTTTTTTAACATTTTGCTTTTTTGTAAAAAGAGACTACTTCTCGTTTAATTTAGGTACCTTCATGAGATTGCTAAAATAGAGCATAGCATGATGAAAAAGACAAACTTGATGAAAACAAAATTTTACTGTCTAAATGTTTATGTTATTATTAAGAGGAAAGATCAAAGTATTTTTGGGGTATTTTTTTTACATTTTTTAATCATTCCTAGCACGTCTGAAATTTTCATTAAAAATCTTGTTTTTTTTGAGTCAGCAAAATTGACAGATAATCAATCATGGCAACATTTTTTTTTCCATTTTATTAAAAAAATGAAAATCTCAGTTTTAAATTCTTTTAAAAATCAATTATCATTTTTTAAAACTTATTTTAAGAAAATCAGAAATTATAATTTTTATTTAAAATATTTTGAACCAAGCTTAACTTAGCTTCTGCACTGAAAAATTGTAGCTTGAAAATAAAACAAAGCAAGTCATAACCTTTTGCATCACTTGACAGGTGATGAATGACATATTGATGGATTACACAAGGCTAATTTGTTCTACGGAAGGAGAAAAGTGAAATTATTTAGATTTAAGTGAACAAATTAATTACCTCAATATTTTTAAGGAAAAATTTCAGCGCTCTAATTTTTTTTTCACCTTTACATTTACGATGATTTATGGAAAATATAAAGAAATTAAAATAAGACTGTTAAGAGTGAGATTAAATTTCATAAGAAAAGTATCTAATTAATTTATAGGTACCTTACTTATGAAATTTTATCAGAAGTGTACATAAAATACTATAATTTTATGTACATTACATTTTACTGTGTTATTTGTATTTTCATTCATTTTATTATTAATTTTAATATTTCATTTATGGAAAAATGTCATAACTGAGATTAATATAAAAATTAGATCATATAAATTTCATAAGATAAAAATGATACTTGTAGGTACCCTTCTCAGTTGAAATTGAAAAATTAAATTAACTTCTCCACACATATTTCGTAAAAGTAAAGGCCTTAACAGCGGAGAACAATGCTTAACTCAAATAACGCAACTTAATTGTATTCTGGTTGGTCTTCCGTACAGCCCAATTATAAACACAAAATTACATTTCTTAATTACTGTGGGTCTTCTGATTAGTCAAAACGATACAATTTACAATGTGGTAAAAAAAGATCTATCTCATAAGGACATTTATGAAAGTGGATGTGGCTTTTAACTAATTTTATAATATTTTAACAACTTAAATGTAAAACTCTATTATAATTAAAGAAATGACAAATAATTGTATTAAAAATTCGTTTTTTCATCGAAAAAAATTTTTGCTTTCAGAAAATATTGTCCATGTTCATAAAAACAACAAAAAGCAAATAAAAGCATTTGAAAATAAATAATTTAATATCTTTGTTTTATTGAGTTTTGTATGTTACAATTCAGAGCTGATTTTCAGTGGGGTTTTATTTAAAAAAAAAACATGATTTGCATTCCTCGGAGCCTTGTGCTTTTAAATTGTAATCACTAAACTGGATTCGATCGAATTTCTAGAGTTTTCATAAAATTAGTTTGTGGGGGGTAATAAATATAAAAAAAAATATTTCTGCCATGACTTTAATAAAAAAAAATATTTATAATAATTTCCATCATCTATGAATAGTTTCTGAAAGTTTCATTAACATCCGGCAATTATTTTTATTTTTGCAAGATTTTCCAAATTAATGTCTGTCATACAAAAGAAAGAAAAAAAAAACGTGCTAAAAATTGTTTATTTTACTAGTTCAGGTGATACAAAGAGAAACAAGGTTTTTTTAATCAAAATTTAGAATGTTCTAAAAAGAAGGAAAACTTTTAAAAAATAATTAAAAAAAAACTTTGGTCTTTCCTCTTAATAATAACTTAAAACATTTAGACGATAAAATTTTGTTTTCATCAAGTTTGGCGCTTTTTTCATCATGCTATGCTGCTTTTTTTTTAGCGATCTCATGGAGTTTTGTTTACCTAGTTTAATTTTACTTTCTTTAAACAAAATAGTTGTGTTATTGTTATTTGTTGTAAATTTTGAATGAATAAAATTTTTCTCCAAGAAAAATTACAAAGAAATGAGTGAGTGTATAAGTTTTTGCTTCTTTAAAAATAAAAATAACTAATATTTACTTCTTTCTTATTTAAAAATAATAATTGAAAAAGAAGATACAAGAACAGAAAAGTGAAAACTAATAGAAATTATTAAATAAATACTTATTTTAAAAATATTTATTTAAAAATATTGGAGAGGGGTCTTCTTAACCCTTCATCCAGAAAGTACGGGCCTGTTGCAGTGGGGTTTTCTGGACTGGAACCCATTATTTTTTTAAATAATACAGACTTTTAAACGTATGGAAGGGCTCGGCTCCTACTATTGGGGAAGGAGGCCTCAGCAAGTACGGCCTTGGTATTTTTGTAATGTAGGGTTTATCTGGACCCCACAATTTTCACTCAGTTAGGGAAGGTGGCTTAGCCTCCAAATCCCCACTCCAGAATCAATTTTCAATCAACTTTTAGTTACCGAATCTTCTGTGACAGAATTTTCCTATTCATTTGTTGGAGATGTCCTAAAGCCAGCCGTACGAAAAAATATCTTTCATAAAATCTCAATTTTTCATACTAGCTAGAGCTGGTTTCATAAAGCGTTCAGAGAAAAAGGAACCAACAATCATTGCAACGAATGGGAATATATATCTGAATATATATTTCGAGAAAAATCAGAAAATGTATTTGAAAATAATTAAAAACAATAAATTATATAAATTAAGTTAAAATTTTAAATTCGCCATATTGTGCATGCGAATTGTGGCCCCAATTCTAGCCTTTTTTTTTTTTTTTACTTTCAAGATATTTATTTCCCACGTCTAAGATTGCCTGACTAAAACGGGTATTATAGATTTTTTTAAAAACTAGAAAGATTCGAACAGTTTGAATCTGCTTCTCCGCCCCACTGGTTTAAAAGAGCCTTTCCTTTCCATGATCTTGCCTAACAACAGTAAGACTTCACTTATGAGTTTAAATTTGGGTGAAAAAATATTATGTAAAACTAAAAGTAAAAAATAACATTCTGATAATTAATTCATCCCTAATTAATTAATAATAACATCAAATTATTTGTTTAATCTCGACACTTATCATTTTATTTATTTTTAAAGTTATTTTAGGTGATTGAATCTGTTATTTTGTTTTTGAGCAACATTATTTTTGTAATTAAATGTGTGGCCAAAGTATTTATTTTCCTTTGTTTCATTTAAGCATGTTTGTCGTGAACTGTTCTGGTAAAACTTAATTTTTAATTTTATCTGATGTGTGAAGAATTTTTGTAAATTCTATAAAAAATATAGCTCATCATTTGTTAGGAATGTTGTCGACGTATATTTCCGTGAGGTGATAAGTAAGAGAAACTTTTGAAGAAACAAAATATTACCGTCGTAGTTTTACTAAAAAGAAAAAGAAAAAGACTAGTAAATTTTTATTTGTAAAAATAAAAAAGTTTGTAAAAGATTTGTTTGAAACAAGAAGCTAAACACTGCAATTCAATTGTTTGACATTCTCATGAAACAACAAGAAATAAAAGGCAAAAATAAAATAAGTTACTGCAAAAAACTTATGGGAAATTAAAATTTAAAACTAAAATATTTGAAAACTAATACTTGGGGAACGTGGATTTTATAGATTTTTTTTGTTTTATTTCTTACATGACTTAGCTTACTAATACTTAAATTTGCATATTCGATTTTATCGCTTAAAAGAAAAGGTAATTGCAACAATCAAGTCAATTAACTTTCCTACCCTTATTCGTTGTTTTTTTTTTTTAATATTATTTGGAACATTAGAAAGAAAAGTATAGTTTCTTTACAAAAATAAAATAATTAATGACTGATTAAAGAATTAATTTGGAGAAATTCTTAAACAAAAACAAAAAAAGATAATTTTAAGCATAAATTAAAAAAGAAAACTGATGGTAGTGTTAAAATTTGACAAACGAATTTAAATTGGTGTGGGGCACACAACTATTACTTTACTTTTGCATAGGCACGCCCTTTTTTCCTTACTTATTTCAACAATCTCGGTCAATTTCTTAAGTTAAATACAGTTTAACCTCAATTTATGATTTTAAAAAATGTGCACAGAAAAAAACTTAAAAGCTCGAAAACATGCAGCGACAAATTAGGTTTTAAAAGCTAAAAAGCACATTACTTTTGTTTTGATTTTTAAAAAATAGATACGTATTTACCTTTTAGTTTTTTACCAGTGGCTTAACCCAAAATCTTATTTGTTACAAAATCTATTAATTTCGTAACTGTCTTTCAGTTTCTGTTCTCATCGACTAAGCCAACAAATTTGGTATTTTAAAAGAAAAAAAAACAAAAAAAAACAGGTAGGTGGGTATCACTGTGCAACCTATCCTTGAACTGGGGTTGATGATCCGACCAATCTTTCTTTTTCTCTAATTCTTTCCCTTAAGGCTTGCTTTATTGTACTGAACCAACCAAATGTAATCATTTTCACTTGTAAAATATTACTTTCTTCTTTTTATTTTTATTTACTTCACTTCTAACTGGAAATGAATGAAATTATTGTTAAATCTAAGCTTACCATGATTTTCAAGCTTCAAACCTGGACAGTTTTCAATTTTTATTATTCTCTTATCTTAAGTATTTTCATGACCAACACCTTAAGCTTCAGGTCTGACAAATAAATAAAAATTATAAAATGAATACTGATAGCTTGCCCCGGCCAAAAGGAGACATATGGTAAGGTGATAATTACAAATTAAATTTACTCAAGGATTTACTCACCATAAAAATTAAATAATTGGTTAAAAAATATTAAATTTAATCAAACATTGAGATCAGCAAATTTGTACATAACTTACAAAGGACATATTAAGAAAGATAGTATTTTTATTAAAATCCTAAGAAAAAAATCAAATCATATTTTGCTGAATTGAAAAGCAGAGTAATTAGTGTTCCAATTTAATTCAGGTACTTGTGTGCACAATTGACACTTGACAGTGACAATTAACTTTTGTTTTCAGTCTCCTTCTAACCATAAAATGTCTGAGATTACATAATCCATAGTTCAGTTTATTATTATATTTTATAGTTCATGTTTTGTTTTATTTTTTATACTTTGTGTTTACTTAATATCTTTGTCAGTATGTGTGTTGGTTGTTGGTCATCTTCAGTTACTGTTTTTTTCATTAATAGTAAGTGTATTGGCTCCAATCAAAATTCAGACAATATTATGTGTGTGTGTATATATATATATATATATATATATTTAGAAAGCAACTAAAGTTGCCCTATGCTGAGAGCTTTTCTTTAATTAAAAATTAATATATTTCCAGGCTTATTTATTGATTTTCAAATTTCAAATGTTATTGTTGGTAAAACAAATATCAAATATAGGGATTTTCTCATATGTAAAACAAAAAATTAATACCTTTTCAGTTGCACACTAAAGAAAGGTTCTTAGTGTGAAATTGAAGTAGAAAGAAATTGTTTACAATAATTAATATGAAAAGAAAGATGGCATGGTGGCTTGCTGAAAATATTCTATTGAGCACCTAAAAATTTAAGCTAAGTAGAGCAAATGTCCATAAGAAAGTTGTTTTTTTACTGTAGTAGGTAAAGTTATAAAAGTTTGTGGTTGAGAGTGTAATATAAAGTTCATGAAGTACTGTCAAATTTTGTTGAGCTATTCAGAGGTTGATAGGTCAACAAAAGAGAAGTTTCTTTTTGCTGAATGGAAGGAGTTGCAGGATGATTGTTTGTTGAAAACTTTCAGAAGTTATATATATCGCCTTATAAAATTAGATTTGAGGGTGAGTTGACATTATATTATTGTGGAAAACTTGGTCTGATTGCATGTTTGTTTCAGATAACCATATTCAAAATTACCTGCTGTTTGTGTGTTGTACTAGAGTACGTTGGGGGTCACAAAGTATCTCAGATTCAGCATCCTCTTTTCTCAATTCACTGGAGAAAGGTTAATTGATCTATCTCTCTTGACTACTCCTGCTGAACCAAGTGGTAATGAATAGTGATTTTGGCTGGCTGGCTGCTTCTTTTATATTAATGCCAGCTGACTAACTAAGCTGCTTTCCAAAAATGTCTCAATTTTGAAAAATCCATTCTTCTGCGTGGTTGACAACAATTGCCCTACAGATGAGCCGCTAGTGGCTTGCTGGTGGGCGCCGATGGTAACGCCAGCAGTCTTCTGATGGCAGTCACTCATGGGCCTCTAGAGTTCCACCTGTGGTAGTATTGCTGAGATGAACATGCTGGCTTGCATGTAGGATCTTGTGGAGTCCTTTTCTCAACCTTTATTTTTCACAGTATATTTGTTTTTTATTACTCAGAACCAGATATAATGTTCCCATAATCAGTCTTGAAAATGATGCTTACAAAAAAGTTCCATGTAAATACTACATAGGTTGAAAAATTCTTCATTTTAAAGGGGAGAGGGTTGTAATTTTTTCCCATAATTTGTTATACAGGTGGTAAATCTTAAATTTGCTGTTGTAATTTTTTGTTTTATTTTGTTGTTGCATCTTTATTTTTTCAAATCTGTTCTTTAGGTCATCTATCTAAACAGATGGAAAATATAATTCCACTAAGAGTACTCAAGAAATCAATCTCCTAGAAATTCTTTATAAAAAGTTTTAAAATTATTTAAGCTTAATGTTCACTAAGATTATTTTATAAAATTTAGAATTATATTATTTGAATGTTTTTCATGTCTGACCAAAGCCTATTCTTTCATATATTCATTCTTAGTTACAACAGTCATATAATCTTATCCCTTAATGAGTCTTTCTCTTTACTTTTTGCTTTATCTTCACCTCCAGGGATCCTGGTTAGTACTTTGTATAAATGTGTTTTTTCACTATTTTTTAGAATAGATTCACCTATATATTTAATTATTACTCTTGTGATCAGTAGAGAAAAAGAGAGGGAAAAAGGGGAGA
This sequence comes from Acanthosepion pharaonis, assembly GCA_903632075.3. Taxonomy (NCBI): domain Eukaryota; kingdom Metazoa; phylum Mollusca; class Cephalopoda; order Sepiida; family Sepiidae; genus Acanthosepion; species Acanthosepion pharaonis. The sequence continues at coordinate 169,188 of CAHIKZ030002332.1, read as the reverse complement.
GGCACATCAAAACTTTATCTCTTTTCAGCAAAAGCAGATACAAGCCAAGCTGGATAATCATGATTTGCATAGGTATTAAATATAGTTTGCCTGAAGTAATTTTATTTTCATTATGTACTAGCTGAAGTTCCTGCCTATGCTAGTTAGATGACGAAACATAAATTAAGGCTAGTTATAATGATAGTAAATTAATTATATAGTACTAATGGTGATGTTTTTATAAGAGTGAAATTATATGAAACTCTTGTATAGTCCTGTAAAGTTCTATCATTTTTGTGAAAAATTATTGTTTGTAACAAAGAGTTTCCATGTAATTCATTGTTTAATTTCTCTCACTGCTAATTGAAAGAAAAGTAAAAAAAAAAAAAACACACTGTTTATTGTTCTTGATTACATTATTATGCTTTCATAACTATGGTATCATTATTGGTAATTGTTAATGATAAATTGATATCACAAAAATGTCTCAGATCCCCTGACCTCACCTTTCCTAAAAGGAACAAAAAATAGTTTTACATTAAAACTTTCCCCTGGGTTCAGTAAGTATACATACCAAATTTGAGGTTCTCCACATGAGATGGCTTGGCTATGTATAACAAACAAACTCTTCCCAGTTATAAATATAGATATGATTTACTTTAAAAATAAATTCTATGCGAGTGAGCCAAGTTAATTTTTATATAAATTTAAAATAAGTTTTCTCCCTATTGATTGAAGAAAAAATATTTTGTTGAAAAAGTGTGATAAATTTTGTTAATATTTTATATTTTAATATTATATGAATATTTTTAGAATATTTAAGTGAAATGAATCTGAATGATTTTATAAGAAAATTTGTCAATTACACACTAAAAACCAGGATATTTTTCTTTGACATCTTGTTGGTGACATAGCTGCACCAGAACAATTATTGCTTTCAATACCTGCATCACCATTTATGAATTGTCTTGAATTTTCCTGGTTAAATATTTCATCAGCTGCTTCTAAATAAAAAACGTTCAATTTTCAGCAAATATACTCTTTAAAAAAGTTGGAAAAGATATTTGACAGATTAAAAAAAACAACAAATAAATAATTTGGAGGCAGGTTATATTTTTAACTTTTTAGGGAAGAAAATAATTAAATAATAATGAGAGAGAAATAAAGGGAGATTTACAAAACAGTAAAAAATGTTATGTTTTAGCAGAAAACAAAGCAACCTAGGAGCAATATGAAGATAACAAACACTGAGCAGAAATTAGTTTTATCCTATTATTGAACTAATTTTTTGACAAATGATCAGAATCAATATCCAAGTAATATTTTGGAGCAGGTTTTGATCAATCCCCCATGTTCTATAAATCAATTTTTCCTGAGATGCACTACACAAATCTCCCATTAATTTTTATGAAAATATTTATATAAATATATTTAGTATTTTTATATAATATATTGACTTAATATAAAAGCAATATAAATACTACTTCCTTTAATTAAATTTTTAGTTTGGAGTTAAATTAATAGCTCGAATCAAGGGAGCATTGATGACAGCATTTGCCCCTGATAAATTCACGGCGTATGAACAATTCGAGGCGCGTGTATTGCGTCCGGGTGAGACTGTAGATGTATATTTGGCAGATCTACGGAAGTTGTCCATCCTTTTTGGAGGAGTGCCAGACAGTGCGATGACATGTGTGTTTGTGCGGGGGCTTCCTGATTCTGTGAAAAGGCTCCTGCGGTCCTCGGCCAGGGCAGATGATATGTCTCTCGAGGAGCTATTGGCTCGAGCTCGGGCAATCATAAAGGACGAGACAGCAGAGAGGGAACCAGCCCTCCCAGACTCCTCAATCTTCCCCAGACATGGGCCCACTTATCACATGCTATGAATGTAATGGGCCCAATCACTTCTCGAGGGACTGCGTGAAGAGGCGAAGGGCAACTAACGCGCATTACTATTGATGCAACAAGACCGGTCATCTGGCCAAAAATTGTCTGGGAAACGGAGGTGGCGACGAGACTTCAGCGCCGGTCCACTCTCCAAACAGTAAGTAAACTCGGTGCTACCCATCATTACTGTGTGTGTTGATGGCACACCATGCTCGGCTCTCCTTGACTCTGGGTGCTCACAGTCAATCTTGAGTGTGAGTTTATGTTGGTCTTGGTCGAAGCAGGGTATGGTGGTATCTACATTAACCGGAGCTATGCAGGCTTGCTGTGGAAGGGGCACCATCAGAATTCGCACAGCAACCGGTAATACTGCTACAATCGATGTGCTGGTTATGTGAGGGAAACCCCTGGATTTCGACCTGTTGCTTGGCATCGACACCATTAAGGCACTCGGTGGAGCTTGCATCACGCAGCATGGAAGTGTGGAGTTTGAAAAACCACGGTCCGTCTGTGCAGCGATTCGTATAAGCAAAGCTGATTTCAGTGCGAAATTCAATGAACGGCAGGGAGTTTGCGTCGCAGCCTGGAAGTGGTTGGCAGGTCATGCACCAGGGAAAACTTCAGAATCAGATCTCTGAATATCAGGTATCCAGTGAGATGAGAGAGGAGTATGAGCATGATTTGCAAACATGGATGGACAATGGTTACCAGGAGCAAAACGAATTCGCTGCCTCGCGTATCAAACCATTCCCTGAGAGTCGGTCACACGTGCGTATGCCTACTGCCATTTTTATGCAGCAGGCTTATTTGCATAAGAGAACAACGCTACCTGTTAAAAACCAGCGAGTGGACGTGGGGGACCACTGCTCTTCTAGGCTTCGGTGAGACTAGACGTATTGCTGAAAGAAAGTGACATCAATTTCTGGACACCTGACAGTTCCATAAGTATATTACTAGACATTTTCATGATTTTCTAATTCTCTGAGTGAAAATGGGTCTATAAATGCAAGTATGTAGTCCTCTTATTTTTCCATTGTTCGTCTGATCCATGTTTACTGTCATTTTCTCTTTTTCTCTGATTTTCTATAAGCTGATTGGCAAAAATCACTGGGATATAATGTGCCACATCTAATCATGAAATATGTATACCACTTTTGTTGCATGGATTTACCATGCTTGTTTCAGAGTATTAAAATAGTAAGGCCTAACATTGAATCCTTTACTCTTGAGTTCATGATTTTAATAAGCAAAAATTGACTTCAAAGTAAGCCAATTATTCCAACTGATAGTCTTATATTTTGAGATAAAACTTTGTATTTGAACCAAGAAAATATTCATTCAATTTGAATTAAAATTAATTATTTTATTTTTATATAAAGAATTAATTTTGTAAAATTCCGCACTTTCATGTAATGCTATCAGGTGTTAAAGAATTTGTTGCTGGTGTATTTTTTAACAGATATAAATGATGTGTAAAAATTGGCTTGGCATTGTATTTATCAAATAATCAAACTAATTGTTTATTAGTTTTCTTTATTGTAAATTAAAAAAATGAAAAGATTTTTTTCAATATATATTGCCTAGAAACTTGTGATCATTCATTTGAATTGTTTGTAAACTCACAATCAAAATAAATTGAGTTAAAAATTTATATACTTAATGAAAATATGTTTAAAAAGTATTTTTAAGATTAATTCTAATTATATCTTGTATCTTTCATTTGGTTAAAAAAGTTAACTAAAACAGTCAAATATTGATAAAGCTACAAAGAAACTATCAAAATTGAAGAAAACTATTCAATTGTCTTATGTATGTTTTTTTCCACCATTAATCTGATATATTGAGTTAATATATTATATTCTCCCTTATGATGTTGGTTAAATGATATTATAAGATGAAATGCTAGATGATGGTTAAACGAGCAAATAAAGAATTTATATTTAATATAAATTTAATAATGTGTCTACTATAATTTGAATGTGTTTAATTTATTCATTTTACCAAATCTTAATTTTATAGATTTTTTAAGGTTTTCTTCATAAACATTACAGTACTACCTTTAATATTAAAATATTTTCTATTTTCATTGTATTCTGAGATTATTGTTTCTCTTATTTCTTTTCACTCTTTTTGAGCTCATACCAGATAGGCCTGTATTTTACCATCTGCATATATAGTATTATTTACCCAGGTCTCCTCACTGAGTCAGGATATGACATCTTACTCCTGATGTGATCTCATAAGGTTTAACAATATCGCAACAAATGATACTAATGAGGTTTCTAGCTTGGCAACACTCATGGCACCTTTTCTGCCCTTCAACAAGATTAATATTATAAATTGTTTTTTGCAAATTGAGGCAATTTTTTTCATTTGGAAAATTACATCACAAAAATATCTAAGTTTGCTCATTTAGTACCTACATTACCTCCATCTATTGTTGACGAAGTAGCAGACCTGCTGAAATCCAACCTTGAGAACAAGCCATATTCCTGCCTAAAAGAGGCAATTCTTAAATGTACTGGCCACTTGGATGAAGATTTATTACATAAGCTCTTCGATAATGTGACCAGAAATGACTGAACACCTACTCAGCTCTTGTGATATATAAAGAGTTTTCTTGGAAAAAACACTATGGCAGAACCAATTCTTAGAGATTTATGGTTTGATTGATTGCCTCCTACTGTCACTCAAATACTGGCCCTCATGTCCGAAAACACACCATTTGAACAATTGGCTGATGCAGCTGACTGGACATTTACTCAACTTAATCATAATGTAAACCCTCTCTATGAGACTAACAAAAGCCAAACTAATACTAGGCATTTGGAAAAGGCAGTATCTGACCTCCAGCAACAAGTGAGAGAGTTGAAATTATATACATTGATCAAAGACCTAAGAGCAGATCTCCCTTTAATTATCACAAAAAGGGTTGACAACAATCTTCTAGCCATAATCAGACAGTTATCTCAGACTTTTGTTGGTATCATCAAATTCATGGTACCAAAGTGAAACGTACATCTCCCTGTATATATAATTCAGCTCAGGTAAACAGAACACCCAGCAAGTAGAAGTGACAGACCTTGCTGGTAGTAACAAATCTTGTTGCCTTTTTTATTTTTGGGACAGCAATAACAAATTACAATTTCTGGTTGATACTGGTGTTGCAATTAGTGTAATACCTGTCACTAAAAATCCCACCACAAAGCCCTTCCTTTTTAAACTACAACCAGCTAATGGCTCCAACATTACATTTGACAAATCTCTCCACCTTGAATATAGGCATATGCTGGGCTTTCACTTGGTCATTCACTATTGTGGACATAAAAACACCTATTCTTGATGCCAACTTTCTGGCAAATTTCAATTTGGTGGTTCACATGCATACAAAAACACTCATTGACAATATTTCCAACATATGTTATGGGGACCCGTTCATGGCAGAATACAACTGGAATCAGCATAGTGATGTGCCACAGTTGAGAATACCTTAACATCTTGAATCAGTGTGAGGAACTTTCACATCCCATTAAGAATATTGATTCAGTCAAGCACCAGCTTCAGCATCACATAAAAAACATCTGGTCAGCCGAGATATTCTTGTCCCTGGTGACTGCCATCACATCAGTTACAATTCGCCAAGAAAGCCTTCATAGAAATGTTGCATGATCGCATCATCTGTCCTTCTGATAGTCCATATGCCTCACTGCTTCACTTAGTGTCCAAACACTAAGACTAATTGACTGCTGTCAAACGACCTCTAATTCCTGCTTATCTATGACCTTTCAAATTCAGAAACCATTCTGATAAATATTTTACAATACAGTATGGTAATTATACTGATATAGTTTCTATAGACTGTATTAAACCAGCTTTTCTTGAAAAAACACATACATCAGTTGTTCCAGACCAAAAGTGCAGCCTAGTATACAGACTGATAAAGTTATCTCCTCTTAAACAGACTCATTTCAGTAGGAAGGTTACCTTTCCAAAAGATTTTAAGACTTACAGTTATTTCTAATTGATATGATCAATTATCTGGGAAAAGGAGCTTATTCTAGCCCTTCACTACTCTGTCCACATGACCAAAGGCAGATGTTATGTCTTCATGACCTTGACCTTGTCTTCATTGCATTGCTACACACCCTTCAATTTATGTTCATTTAGTTTCATGGTAACCCTAATGACATTTTAGTTCTTTCAGTGTTACGAACCTAGTCAGAAGACACTTTGTGAACATTTTTATATTTTGTAGCACCTCTGAATTATTTTTATTGGGATTATTAGTACTTTTCAAGATTAGTTAATGCTTACACTCCCTTATCATTTAACCTGGTGACTTCTCACTGAACTCAAGGCATAGAGGAGGAGGAAATGATACCGGAAGTCTGTACTGTTGTAAACACAGGTTCTGTATTAAGTTACAGTCTGCCAACTGGATGCTAGATGGGCTTTCCTATCCATTCTTACTTCCGATATTCTTGCCCTTTTTCTTATTTCTGGCTACCACAGACTCTTATTTCTGGCCACCACGGACCTTTACCTGCCAGTATACTTGGCCTTCATTACTTCTGGCCCTTATTTCAACTCTACTCATCTGCTTGATCTGCATTAATGGACCTGCTTATAACAACCACAAACTTCTGGCTACACCATGGTTCCTACTTCTGGCATCTATATCTCAACCTAACTCACTTTGTTGATCAGCATTAATGGACCTACTTACAACAGCCCTGCACTTCCGGCTTTTCTATCAACCTAACTCACTTGGTTTAGGAAGGTTCATCATTGTACTTAACCAGCAAATTTTCAACACTTTCACCAGACATGTGAACTTAACTTTTGAACTGTGGACTTACATGCTAATTTAACCTACAAGGACTCTGGTCTATATTTTAAATAAATTTTGTATTAAATTTTAAGTTTGTTGTTCTATTTTCCATTTTTGTTCCACTTATCAGATTTCACATCTTTAATTTATAAACATTAGTGGGCCTCCTGTGACTATCTTACTTTGGCACACAGGCCATTTTATTTTCCATTACAACAGATAGAGCATAATAATACTGTTGATAAAAATAAGTTTTCACTTACAAAATACTGTTTTTTTCACATAGTTACCACTATTGGCTATGTATTGTGATCATCAAGGAAAAATTTGCACCAGCAGAAACAACCATGGCTTGTCACTTATATCATTGTTGCAACTAGTAAAATGCATTCTACACCAATCAGGTGTTTGATTTCAATAAGCATTCAGCAAACACTAATGTCAATGAGTGTATGTTGGATTTGTGGGGGTTATCTTATAACATTGTCCGTTCCCACCATATATTGCTATATTTGATTTGAGTATATGTTGGCCTTGTGTAATGATTAAAAGAAAATGCACAGTGTTGATAAATACCAAAGAAATCTTTATATAACAAGATATAATAATACAGAAGGACAGGCTGAAAGTTGAAGCTTCAAGAGTTCAAGTACATATGAGAGCTAGAGAAAAAGTCTGATAGGAAGTATATATATATATGTATGCATGCACCCAAAATTAGTAGCCATCTGCTTAACAATGTGGGTAAAGGAAAGTATGTTTGTTTTCAACTGTATCAATGAGCTGTTTAAAAGGTGGAAAAAAAATTAACTCAAAAAAGAAAAAAATAATTTTATAAATTGCCTTAACTATTTCTGGAATATAAAAAGTTTGGATTTACACTTTATCTATGAACTATTTAAACCCTCTATTCCATCTTGGATGTACTGTTCCACTTTGGTATATTTCTTTTTACTTTCTGTATTCTTTGTTAGGTGATTAAAACCTTTAATAAGGTCACTAGCCTCTTGCAGTTTTCTTTCTTTTCTTTTTATGTGCCATATCCTTTCAGGACGTAGGCAATCATGGCTCTCCACTCCCCCCTATCCCTTGTGGGTCTCTATAAGTTTCATGCCTCTGCCAACTCCCCCAGACCACATTCTGCCATCCACTTGCTTAAGCCCGCCAGGTATGTCATACATTGCTTTCCCTTGTCTCTTTTTCCCTCTATTTGACCTGTGAGTATCTGATTCTCCAGGTCCTCCTTTCTCATTATGTGTCCCAGAAATTTCATCTGCCTGTTCCTTATGTTAAGTATAAGCTTCCTTCTTTATATCCTTTCCAAGACCTCATTGTTGCTCCCATGCTCACAACATGATAGCCTTAGTATCCTTCTCTAGAAAACATCTCTGCTGCCTCAAGTCTCTTCTTCATCTTTTAGGAGACCTTCAAACATTCGCTACCATATAGAAGGACAGATGTCATGTAGCAGCTCAGTACTCTTTTCTTTATCACCATAGAAATCCTCCTGTCTCGCAGTACTCTGCCCAGCTTTTGGAATGCATCCTTGGCAATGCCAATCCGTCTTCGGATCTCAGCATTGCACCTACTGTCCTCTGTCAAAACACTTCCCAGTCATTTAAACTTCTGCACATGCTTGATTTTAGTGTCCCCAACCTGCAAATTGCATTTCGGGCTCATCCTTTTACTTTTACTGATGACCATGCATTCTGTCTTCTTGTAGTTTATGGTTAGTCCCTTTTTCTCATTCTCCCTTGCTACCTTCTGTAGGAGATTTTGTAGTTTCTTTTCTGTGTCTGTTATCAGTACTGTGTCATCTGTGTTTTTGTATATTTGCTGAACTCATTCTCAAAGTGCATGCATGCTGTTTTCTGCCAGTATAGGTTCTTAATTATTCTAATATCTTTCCCAAATAAGGCTGCTTAGCAGTTCCAGCAGATCCTTGTGGCGTACTTTGTCGAACACTTTTGCGTAGTCTATAAAACATAGATATACGTCCTTTTGCATTTGTATTGCTCTTTCTGATAGCATTCTAAGCATGAATATTGCATTCCTTGTTCCCATGTCTTTAATAAACCAACAAAGTTCTTGTCCTATTTCTGGCCTGATTCTGCTGTGCACTCTATTCATCAGAATACAGATGATGAGTTTTGTTACGTGGCTCATTAGGCTGATTGTTTGGTGGAGCTTGCATTCATTTGCGCCTGGTTTCTTATTTAGTGCTATGAAAATAGATCTGCTGAAATCTTCCAGTATTTCCCCACTGTTGTAGATTTCATTTATTATTTCTGTGATCTTGCCTGTGCCAAATTCATCTAAGGCTGTCAGCATTTCTGTTACAATTCTGTCTGGCCTGCTATCTTGATTCTGTTCAATTTGGCCAGTTCAACTTCTACTTCAGTTTTTAGAATTTCAGGTTCATCAGTAGTTCTGTGTATTGCTGGTTGTTCTCTTTCGTCGTGGAAGAGTTCACCAATATACTTGCTCAATCGAAGAATTTTTTCCTTCTCTAATATGAGTGTTCCATCCTTTGATTTTAAGCAACCTGTTGACGAGCATGTCTTCTGTCCTGTTAGTTGCCTTATTTGTGTTATAGACAAGCATATGGTTGCAAGAAAGAAATACGACAACAGCAGAAATAGATTTATGTGATTTATTTCAATAGGAACGTGTGGTTTTAGGACAGCTACCTTGTGGTATAGTTCATAAGCCGGCTGCCAATCTGGGTTGATCTCTCATAGTAGTTCTCACTGGTTGGCATGGCGCTCCTGCTGCTGACTGCCCAGACTGACCGTGACAGATCTCCTCACTGGCCTCCTGTTGACTGCTAGTACTTCCCCGTGTGACCCCTTTTGTGGCGTTTTTTATGGCTTAACAGGCTTGAAAAACGACGCGAGAATAATTTGGAGGGAAGCATTTTTATTGGTCGAAAAATAGAAACACTTTAAAATATTATTTTATTTTTCGACCGGAACTCGTGCATCGGGCCTATAATGGTCATTTTGCGATGGGGCCTTGTCCCGTTCACATCTGGCTCTCGCTCTTGAGTATGTTAGTTTATTTGCCTGCAAATCAGCTGATATATGTCTTATTTTATTTTATAACATTTGTTTGTGCATATCTCCTTTCTTGGTAGTACTCAATCTCTGTACTGCTGCACATTTTTTGTTTAGCCACTCTTTTTTAGACTGTCTGCATTTGGTCCTTATTTCATTGTGTAATTTTCTGTATTCTCTTCTGTATCATGGCAGAGTTTTTTAGTCTCCTTTACATCATGTCGAGAATTTCCTCAGTCATCCATTTCTTTTTTTTCTTTTTTGTCCATTCTCCTTTGGGATGACCTTGTTTGCTGATGTCACTAATGCATCTCTTAGTGAGTCCCATTTCAAGTTTCCATTGTGTCCCTCATATATTCTTTTCACATTGTCAGTATATTTTTTTTCAGGTATGGGTCCCTCAGGAGCTTATTGTATTGCAACTTGGGTGCTGCATTAGCCTTCTTCAGTTTCTGTAGTTTCACTCTTAGCTTACATATAACTGGGTTATGATTGTGCCAGCAGTTGGCACTTGAGTAGATTTTGCAGTGAATGATTGCATTCCTGAATCTTTTGTTGATAGTTATGTAATCTATTTGGTTTTTAGTGTCTCCTCCTGGGCTCCTCCATGTCCATAATCATCTCGGATGATCTTGGAACCATGTGTTGGCTATTACTTGGCTGTTGGCTGTGCTCCATTGAATCCATTTTTCTCCATGTGCATTGTGGGTAACTAGTCCGAATTTTCTGGCTATATCCCATGACCTCTTGCTGCCTACTTTGGTGTTTAGGTCTCTCATGGTAATGATGACTTCCAATAATTTGCAAAGAGCCTTGGTATTGTACAGCTTTAAGTAGAAATCTTTGATTTCTTCTTCATTACTTTGCGCTGTCTGTGCATACACTATTATGATAGATATATTGAAAGGCTTTTTTCCTTTCAGCTTGACTACCAGAATTCTTTTGAATACTTGGCAATATCCCAGAACACATTTTTAAAGTGTTTTATCTAATATTAATCTTAAACCTCTGTTGTTTTTCTCTCTGCTGGCATGAATAATCTTGTGCTCATCGCTAATAAAATCTCCGTTGTTTGGCCAGCTGGTTTCACATATGCCTAGGATGTTGATTTTTAGCCTGTTCATTTCTTGTTTTACATTATCTAGCTGGCCATAGTTGTTCAATGTCTGAACATTCCATGTCCCAAGAGTTATTTTATGTTTGATGTGAACAGTCACAAAATAACAGTCCAGTGACACCTGTCGCTCATTTCATTCCTTTTCGGGTGAGGGATAGGTTCCAATGAATGTTATCCCCTTTTACACCAGTTATGCTAGCATTCGCTGGATGATGGTCAGGTGACACCTGTTGCGCATGTCTGTCCTTACTGGGTGAGGAGTTAACTTTCATAGACTTAACCCCCTTCACGACATTAGGCTTTATATTGTGTGTTTTGTTAGCCATAATATAACTTGGGATTAATAGTGGAATGGTTTCCCATTGCCTTCTCCATGGTGATTTATGGAGACACCACCTCTAGTTAGCTGGCTGTTGACTCAGAGAGAGTTCTTCCATCCTTTGTCATTTTTCATCCTAATGGCTTGCTAACAAGCTGCCTCACTCGGAAGAGCTTTGAGTCAAGTAGTCAGTTTAGTCGCCAGAATTTCAACTGTGGAATACTTACCATATATATATATATATATAGAGAGAGAGAGAGAGAGTTACCCAGCCCAGAAAATATGAAATTTTTTTATTAAGTTTTAACTTAGTATAAGTTCCTTTGACCCCTATTGAAACAAAATTGCAATTATTTTGCTCACACTGGTTATCAAAACCTGAATTAGCCTGAAAATTAAGTTAAATTTAAGATATGTAACAAAATAAATAACAATACGTCAACACTGTACTTACAATTCCAATTTCATGTCAATCTCGCTAACCTTGAAGCAATGGTCATTTAGTGAAAAGTCTGGCTGACTTCAAAAATACATCTCCATTTCAAAAACCAAACGTCATTTGGTTGGTTAAGCCAAGAGGTGGGTGTGGGGACAAAACTGTATGTCCAAGTCACTCTGCTTCTGAAATGTCAACATGACCATCCCACTCCCAAACTCCTGAGAATGGCGACTTTGTGTTTCAGATAAATAAGACAGAAAAAGGAAATCAGAATGAAAGACAAAAAACATTACTTTTTTTGCTTTCCTCCCATGCCCCCCTTTTTTTTCCTCTTCACCTCGCAAATAAAGCCTCATTAGTTGCCAAAAGATCCAAAGTCATCCAGATTATTCATGACTTTTTTTACTTTCATATTCAGGTTTTGATGGTACTTTCAAACAACCCTCATGAATATATTTAAGCTGATATCATACTCTTCCCTCATTTTACCACAGATTGTTATGCTATCTACATTAGCGAAGTCCTTCGGAAGAGATAAGATTATTTATTTTCCTCTGAAAGCAAGGCTCTGATGGTAATGCCAAAAGCTAATCAACAGAACTGATATAGGTGACCATCAGCTTTAAAGGCAATATGCTTTTTCTTGGCATCCTTAATCAGTATTTAGTGGTACACACTCTTCAAGTCCAGTGTACTGAAGTAGCGATACTTTGCCACTTCAAGTACTACATCATCTATTTGAGGAAGGGGGAATGCATCCAATAATGTATACCAATTTATTGTTTGTGAGTAGTCTACCACAATGTTTATGATTAGCTCCTGAAGCTCCAGAACTTTAGCTCTTCAACGGGAGTTGCTTGGTTCTATGATTCCTTTTCGTAACAATCTCTTTGTTTCCAAAGCAATGAAGATTTTATCAGTAACTGAAAAGCACTGGGATTTTACATCTATGGGCTTATAGTTGGCTGAAAGGTTGGTAAACAAGGAAGGAGGTTGAATACCTATGCCAACAAGACCACACGCAGTCAATTCAGGTAAGGATCCTCCAAATGAGATGGAAATAAAAGAGTGTTATCGTAAGAATACATGGCCCAATAAAAGTTACGTAAAAAGTCCAGTTTCACATTAGGGTAAGTCTTGTTACCCACCAGTAGATTGACTGAGCAAGTGCCTCTAATTTTAGAAGAGAGTGATAAAGAATCCATGTTAGCAATTCCAGCCATAGGAGAGACAGGAAGCCCAAGCTGTTGTACAACATGGTGATTTATGAAGTTTTCAGTACTCCCCATATATACCAAGTCATTGCCTGGAATATTATTAATCCTAGTATGCATAATTACCTGCAATAAATGTGTGGCCTGGGTAATTGAAGCCATTCTTAGGGCGGCTGTCAGTTGGTTAGATTTATACACTTTAGTATAGTGATCATTTTTACTACATCTATTAGAGATAGCATTCCTCACAGGACACTTAGCTATAAGTTATATTTGAGTCCACAGATGTAGCAGAACTTGCTACTAACAGCTACAACATGGTCGCTCTCATTTAAAGAATGGTCATTAATAGAAGCATTTACAGTGGCCAGTTCCCTGTAGGATAAGGATTGTTTGGCAGTACTTTCTAGGGTCACAACCTGGTTGTACACGGTGTTTAAGTCTAGTGACCTATTCTTGAGGAGTCTTGTTTGTAAATGAATAAACAGTAGTCTGTTTATACTCATCACACTTAATCTCTGCTGTCACAGGTTTAAATCCACATTCTTTGCTAATCAGACAGAGAGCTTGTAACAACTGATCCAGACTCTCATCAGTTTGCTGTAGCTGCTACACTGAACCAAGCAGGCTGACCAGTTGACTTCTTTTTGAGGACCCTCACTTGTACCAAGCATAAACACTGCTGTTGAAAAAGAATCTTGTACTGTCATAGAAGCAGTACTAAAACGGTCTCACCTCTTAACTGGGAGTTGTTTTACTATCCTTACTGACCCGCAAGCTGTAAACTATATGTTTAATTCAAAAGGATTTGTTAAAATAAAGAACATTAAAATCCAATGTTGACAAATGAAATTATGACATCATATACTGACCTGGCAAAAACAACGTTTCTGCTGATGTACTCCCTTGTGCTAATTGTGGTGATAAGAAATTGAGTGACCTATATGTTTACTTTTGTCACCTTGAAAACAACAAGGTTTGCCCATTTCATCAAAATAAGAAATTTGTCATACTCCATTGAAGAAATACGGAAAGTATGTTGACTGTGTTCGCTTGAAGCCTAGATTTTATTCTTCAGATTCTACCACGTGCATTAAAAGCAACTCAAGCTATGGAGTGACTTCAAAGGGCCACTTCCCTCCAAATCTAGGAATTATTATCTGCTAACTATTGTGGACGAATATTACCATTTCTCTTTTGCCTGTCTGTATTTGACCACTGGCTTGGTTATGAAATGTCTGAACCAGATTTTCACAATGTTTGGAACCCTTTCTTGCATCCATTTGCATCATGGACTCTCATTTCAATTTAGAAATGAAAGATTACCTGGTTAACCTTGGCATTGCAACTTGCCGGACAACTCCCTATAATCTGCAAGGAAATGGACAATGTGAGTGATATAACAAGGTAATATGGAAAGCTATTACCCTGTCATTAGCTTCCAGAAATCTTGGGACCTCACAGTGGGAAATGATATTACTTGAAGTACTGCATTCAATCAGGTCACTGCTGTGTACTGCCACTAATGCCACTCCCCATGAGAGACTATTACAATACCAATGCTAGTCCCCCAGTGGACACTCCTTACCCACTTGGCTCACCATCCCTGGCCCTGTCTTATTGTGCCACCATATCCATAATAGTAAGCATGACCCACTGGTGGATGAAGCAGATTTAATTGAGCCTAATCCTCAGTACATTCACGTACAATTCGCTGACGGATGAAAAGCAAACATCTCTGTTTACGACTTACCTCTTGTCAGGGAAGATCAGCTCCAAAACCTTTCAACTGAAGTGAATTTAAATTCAGGTTCTAAGGAACTCCTACCTCCTGTCTCTGAGTAACCTGGTGGTTTGGTGCCTGCATCACCAGCTAAGTCTGCGATTGAAACTAGTTTCTTTTCACCTTCTCCTGTGCCCCCAAAGTCTAGAGAGACCCTGGACCAGTGCAGCAGTCTACTCAAGAATGTCAAAAGCCTCTCTGTTACATGGGCTATGGAACATAAAAAATATATATGTTTATAAAATATAGGAGGGGAGAATAAACTATTTAAACTCCCTATTTCATATCTGATGGACTGTTCCACTTTGGTATATTTCTTTTAACTTTCTATATTCTTTGTTAGGTGAATAAAGCCTTTAATAAGGTCACTAGTCTCTTGTGACTTTACTACAATCTGCTTTTCCTTTGTGAACAAGTTCAGTATTTTTACAAGGCCAAATTTTTACCTATGTCAGTTGCCATTTTGCCAGACTGGTGTTCAGATGCTATCTGTAACAAGGTAAAAAATGGAAAGGTTTCAACTGCTATTACCACAATTTTTACCCATTCAGATGCCATTTTGCCATATTGACCTGGTCACATACTGGAAAAAGACTTGTATGTGGGTGGATTGTAATGACCACTTGTATGTTTATTGACCAATTAGAAGTTGAGGTTTTCTGAAAATATGTATGAAGCTGAATAAGCTTTGTGATTCGCTTTTTGCATAGATTTGCACAAAAATTGAGATTGATAAAAAAGTGGTAGCGGGATGCTAAATACACGTGTGTGTGTGTTTGTGTGTGAGATAGTGTCTTTCCATAAGGGACAGATGTAATCTCTCTAACACTACATCTTGTGTGTGAGAGAAGGCAAAAGAGGGAGAATTGAAAAATGTGTCCAAGTATTTATAATGTTTTATGTCACATGATAGGCTCAAACACATAGACAGATTTTGGCAATAAATTAATTTTAATCATGCAGATGTAGACAAAAGCATGATATTGGCATTAATTGACCAATCAGGAGTCAGAGAAATATCAAGACTCTGTGAGCCACTTTGGTGTTTAGTTTGTACAAAAATTGACGTTGAATGAAAGTCGTAGCAGAACGCTAAAAGTGCTGTGATCTTTGTTCATCAATGAATATATTTTTTTTTTTAATACCAGTTATATATTTCATGGATTTTTCTAATGTTGAAAAGCTCTTAATCTAATGTGATAAATATTTGTTGGAAGCATCAAATTTAACACCAGGCCTAATTTATAGATTAAGTAGTGAAAAAGAAAATTACAAGTAATGACTTTGGAGAATAATCACCACATCAGAGTTCCATTACTGAATAAATATAGCATTAATAGATGGGAATGTATTTACATACATTAGTTTTCACTATAGTAAAAATGGTTTAAATGATTTCAAATGCCAAATATTTCCATAGTATTTGAAACCATTTTTATGCTTTTAAAAATAAATATTTATTTTTTCAAAATAAATATTGTTATAAAATAATTTTAAAAAGTTTTTGTCATCAACGACCTATCTGTAAATAATTTTTATCTTAATTATCTATTAAATAAGTATCTTCATCTTAATTATCTAATTAAAAGACAATCACTTTTTATTATTTTGATTTTTCTTTTCAACAGAGCAAAATGATGGCCAGAAAGTGTAATCAAAGGAACATACCAAGTTATACACCGCTAATTCGGTGATAAATTAATTTTTTACTTATTGTTTTTCTGTTCTTTAGAACTATTAGTAATTTTAAAGTTATTTAATTTATATCGACCATCTTTTAAGCTTCTTCGCCAATTAATGAAAATAAAATTACTTATGATTTATTTCTTTTTAAACAGAATCTTTGTTTTTATTATATCCGGAACATTTTCAACGAGAAACGAATCTCGTTTTCACTACTAATGGCGGAAAGGAGACGCTGTTTCGAGAATGCACATGCTGTCGACAATTTAAAAATGAATATTCAATAAATCATTATTTGTTGCACTTGATAAACAATCAGTGAGTATATATATATATATATATATATGTGTGTGTGTGTGTGTATTTATTTGATTTCGATTAACTTTATACATTGTTTTTACCACAAAATAATTTTGGAATGTCCATTCATTGTGGTTAGCTTTCTTTCCTAACAAAAAGTTAATTTTGGTGATAAGCATTGTTTGATATTTTCGTATTTTTTTATTTACTGTAAAAAGTAATACAGCAATAACTTTATTTTATTTATCTACTTACCATTATTCTTAAAAAAAACTATTGGTCATTTTTTTTTAAATTTTTAATGTTCTGAGATTAAATGTTTTAATTCTTAACATTTGGGTTTTATTTTTTTTTTTACATATATTTTTCTGAGTTTGTCTATATTTCTGAGATGAGGTATTATGTACAGTATTTACATTAGTCGGACTATTGTCCTCATCTTTTTGTCGCCATATTTGTCACAACGTTTCGGCCGTTGTACGCTCCGGCCTTCTTTAGGTGGTTGGAATTTTGAACTGAACCCTTTTATTTCGATCGCTGGGGTAGACTGTTCTAATTCCACGTGCCATGTTTGATGGATGTCAGTTACAGGTATCTCCTGCTAATTTTCCCTCTGAAAGTTCTCCACTGCCTTAACCAGGAATTGAACTCACCTTCTTAAACATTTCAACTGGTAAATGTTTCTGGTTTCCTGAAGTGCACGTTGCATCCGGTGGTCTTCAGAAGTCAATTAAGTATTTTTCTACTCTTTCCTCTCAACTAGAACATATCTATCATTATCTAACGAAGTTACGAGCCAAGACTGCTGTGATTTGTTATTTTTTTCCTAACGTTTAAAAAAAGATGTAGCTTGAAAGCTTTTTTTTTTTTTTTTAAAAAAAATTGAACTTTCACCTTGATGTCCTGCTCCACTAATTTTTGACATCTTGAAATTAAGGAAAAATCGTCAGCAATCCTAAATTGATCGTAATTTTAATCTAAACATAAAGATTTATTTGTGTCTGTAGTGTACAAACAAAAAACTGCCAAAAGGATGGTTTCCCATGACACCGCTATTATTTTAACTACCTACACTTCTCAGCAATGTTTTATCCTTTTAAAAAGCGGTGATTAAAAATTAAAATTTTAATAAAACGTAAAAAACATATCAAAGTAACTTTTAAATTCATACACTTTCTTTGTTCTTGAGAATTGACAACAAAAATTGTAGTGGGTGGCAAAACATTGGCTTGCTTGCCAAACGATTCGAACTTTAAAATGATAAATAAATAGCAAACAAGGATTTCTTTAGTTGATTCGTATAATTTAGTAAATGATAAAAAATTGTTTCCATATTTATTTCTTTATAAATTGGTAAATAATAAATATTACATTAGTTTTTAGAAAGTTGTAAATATAAAATTATTATAAATAAACAACCTAATAAATAAATAGTGTTTAATATTCTTGTAAAAATTCTCAAGAACAAAAAAAAAATGTATAAATTATAAAATTTATTTTCATCAGATGTTTAAGTTTAACTACAGTTACTACAACAATTAATTAATCATCGCTTTTTAAAACAAACATTGCTAAGGATTGAAGGTAGTTAAAATAATGGTGTCAAGAGAAAAACCGTCCATTTGATACGCCAATTTTTGCAGTAACAAATGTTAAAGATTGAAAGATATTTTAATTCCAAGAGTTTCTTTACTCCTAATTTATTTACTATTTCAGAACTTTAGATAAAATTTAGAAACTTAGTAGTTATTTCCCTTTTATGAAAATTGTAACTAAAAATGTCAAATTTAA
Source organism: Acanthosepion pharaonis (assembly GCA_903632075.3). Lineage (NCBI taxonomy): Eukaryota > Metazoa > Mollusca > Cephalopoda > Sepiida > Sepiidae > Acanthosepion > Acanthosepion pharaonis. The sequence continues at coordinate 150,789 of CAHIKZ030002332.1, read as the reverse complement.
ACTCTATTAAAAATGAATAGAAATGACCTAAAGGTAAATACTTTTAATAATAATCCACACTTCCCCAAAATTTTTGCAGACACATTGAAAGTATGGAATATCCCAAAAATTCAGTGTGTGGAACCAATGCATTAGAAATGAACAGCCATTGTTCTTTTAACCCAAGATATAAACCGATCACTTCTAAAGTAAAATATTTAAAAAAAAAAAAAAAATGAGGACCGCCAAAGCAAAGAGTGGCACACAGTTTTCAAAGTAGTAGCACAAAGACTACAATTTGATGTTTATAAATTTTAAATGTATATTGAATTCAAACAGAATCATGTAAAAAGGATATTCAAAAGGAAACTGGCTTACACAATTTTAGTATATTGTGTACCATTGATATAATTCTCTAGCTTGTGATGAAATATTAAATAGAAAAATAAACCTTTATAATACAACCAATACTTTAGTCATACACAAATTCTTCACATATACATGACACAAATCATTTGCAAAGTACAATTACTTAAAAAAACGAATTGAAACGTGAGCACTTAAATCATTTAAAGGAAATGTGTATATATATATATATATATATATATATATATATATATATTTGTGTGTGTGTCAAGTCATTTAAAGTGACATTGGAATACAAATTTAAAGGTTCATACTGGTGGTGGGGTGAAAACTGTAAACAAGAGAATCATACTTCTCTGATGGCGAATCTCAATTATGAGGCAGATACATTAAAAAAAAATATGAAGTAGTTTTCTAAAATTAGGAATTGTTAGCAGGTAGGAATTTTTTAACATTTAACCTCTGTTACAATGTTCAGGGGAGCACAAATGTTTTGTCAAGCTAAAAACCTCCAAAAAGAGAATTGTTTTCTTGATTTTCTTTTTCTCCTTATCCTCTTCTTCCTTATCATTTGATGTTACAACTATAGGGTCAGATAAACACTCGTTGTTTATGAACATTCACTCCAAGACTTTTTTTCTTTAGTATTTCAATCAATGTCTTTATTTTTAGATTAACAGACTAATCAGAGTCCCAGAAATATTAGGATTTGAGACATCAATTTGGATCCTTAGCAATTCAAATAATAAGGTGATATTTATTTTTTATATATCAATTCACAAATCAGTTCCCAAGAAATCTCAGTATTTCCAACATTGATTTGGACCTTCCTAGTGCAAAAATTTCAGACCTCATAAACTCACATAAATAAATATTTTTATACTCCATAAAAAATATATACTGAAATAATAAAAATGTATTGATGACTTGAGATTTTCTAAAAGGAGGTAAGAGATTGAGAAGAAATTTTGAAAATATAATAAACTTTGTTAATTATAACTAAGAGTTTGTATTTATTTGCTTCTATCATAACCCCTCATTATAAATAAGAATTCTTTCTGTAAAATATTTCATAATCATTCTCTTTAAAATAACATTTTTAAAAAGTATCTTCATTATTTTAATACAATATGGGTCCATATTTTAACAGATTTGGGCAATTTACTATCCATTAACATACACATACTGTACCAAGGTCAAAGTTTGTGTTGTCCTTTTATTTTCTATCAATATATAAGGCCTTCATGTTTGCAGAGAGCAATAAATAACAATCGTTATTATAAAGTGTAATTGTTCTGTGTTTTTTGTTGGGCCATAACTATATTTCGATGACTGCACAAAAATGTTCAGAAACTTTTTTTACCAACCCAAATAGCACAAATACCTGCCATTGTCTAGAGAAAAATAACTTGAAACATGACAGGAAAATATATATTCCTTAATATATTTCTTCTTACACAATACATGAAATAATACATTGATGCACAAAGCAAAACAAATTACATAGTCTTCTGGGTGCACAGCATTAGTTTTTACATTGGGTGCCAACATGAAAAGGTTTGTTTAGGATTTAGCTTGAGGGAAAAGGATAGTGAAGTCAGATTGATGCTCTTGAGAGTTTCTTTGTGCTTCGTTGATGGATGTAGTAAAAATGAGTTATTGAGAATTCTAATGGTCCTAGGAATTACTGCATTTAATTTTTAGCTGATGCCTATGAAAAAGAGCACCAAGCAGCTTAATAAAGTTGAAAAACTCAGTTGGGTTCTGAACAGCCTTTAAATTGTATGGAGCTGTATCAGTTCACTTGTACAGATGAACTTCCCCAGGAATCTCTTGCAAGAGCTTTGAGTTTATTTCTTCAACTTTGGAGGAACAATGCCTTGCTCACAGAGCCACTAGCAGTTTCTGTAATTTGAGGCCTTATTCTGCATTTAAAACAGTTTATCAAGTTTAATCCAGAAAATTCTTACTATTTTTGTCGGAAAACATTTTTCATGTTATGACAAAATTTTACAAAGAAAAAAGTTTAATCATTTTGTATGTTTTTAGAAATTCTGATTTGAAGCATTATTATGAATAATTAAAATTAGTAAACTCATTCTTATTGCTTTCACTATCATATTTTGGGCTGATGTGGACTCTGTTTCCCTCAGACTTATATATAAGCACAATTTTTTAATGCATTAATCTAAATTTTTCCAGTTGAGGAAGTGGTAAAATTTAGAAAGTAAAAATAAAAAAAAATTTGATAACCTTTAAGAATTACAAGGAAATACATTTATTACTCAACATTCTAAATTAGAATTGTTCTTTTCAGCCTAACAATGATGTAAAAATAGTTTATTTTAAAGATTTTCTTATGTAACAACAAGTTCTATTGTATTGAATAATGTTGGTCAGATTGAAGAGAAGATAAAATTACATTATATCAGAATATGTTTGAAGAGCTTGCTGATCAAAACATTGCAATAAAAATAACAGATTTTAGCTATGAGTCTAGGACCTGCTTCCTTAGTTTTTATATAATCTATTTACTCACCTTTTGTTTTTTTCTCCCACTTAGGATCACCATGCCAACACTTATTCTTCTTGATGTATCACTCTCTATGAGTCGCCCTGTTAACATGCAGGAATGTTCAGAAGAATACCAGCGGCGACATCTTGCTATCCATGGAATAAATACTTTGTTGGATTATATGGCAGCCAATTGTAAACTGGAATTTACTTCTCTGGTAATTGTTATTTGGTTTTGTTTTAAGCTCATCATTTTATTTTAGATATTTGATTTTGTTTCATTCTTTAAAATTTGAGCTAATAGGCATTGTTTAGCATCCTTCATTTGCAGGGTGGTGATAGCTTCCCAAATTTTTTTTACTTTCTTTTTTTATTAATTTGGTTAATTTTTGACCAAAATGATAAAATTTTAACCATTTAAATTTAGCAAGCCATTCTTTTTAACTAATATGGCAACAGGCAAGATTATATTTTTATACTCAGAATTCTAAATTAGAGGGCATTAATTTATTTTTTCTTTTGCATCATCAGAAATTTATCATCAGTAAAGTATGTGCTTAATATGAATATTATTCTTCAGATTTAAGTGGGATTAAATAATTGATTTATATCTATTTGCTAATTTCATGTAGTTTGTGATATTTTCAAACAGTATAACTTTATTTTATAAGCATCGTTTCAGTTTCTGATGATCCCTAATATATGTCTCTAAATTTGATGTAAACTTTGCTTTTGGTTTGAAATATAAGAGATAATTTGTTAGAACTGCTTATTTATTTCAATAATACTGGGCAACAAGTATTTTACTTCTGTGATAAAAGTTCAAACTAAATCAAAGATATTGATTCTGTGTAATTGTCTGCTCCCCAGACAAAAGATGTTGAATCAAGTCTGTTGATACCAAATCTAATCTATACTCTAAATTATCCTAGCATGTCCATTTTTTTAAGATATGCAACATAGTATATTTATGTTCAAAGGAAACTCACTTGATCATTTATATCAACTTTCTCTCTCTCTTTTTTTCTCTCCCAATGGATGAAATCAAAATATGATGGTTAATTCAACTGAGGCATAAGTGACTACTGTTGATTTCTCCAAAGAGGGACTAGTTTAAGGCACAGAACAAAAGCGAGTCAAATGTTTGTAAAGATATCAGAAGTAATGTATTTTATGTTTACTGTAATTTCCTGTTTTGATCTAAATTTCCTTGAACATAAATATACTATTTACTAATATACCATTTCTAGTACTGATAGATTTATTAATATAATGTTTATCTTAAACATAAAAATGTTGTGTGTGTGTTTATCTAACAAAAGTTCATATGCTAGGGCACTTTTGAGTAAAGATTCAGAATAAGCATTCTAAATTTACTTTTGTACCACCTATTTGTCTCGATAGTAAATGAAATTTTTTTCTTTTGTAATTAATACTTTTTTTTACTTGTTGATGATTGATATCATGTGTTATTCCATGTCTCTTTAAATTATGTCACTATTTCAATAACAGGCACTTCTTTTTTTCCTTTTTTGAGCATAACTTGGTTGCCCATTGAGCTACCAGGATAAATTTGGTACCATTTACCATTATGTTTTGTCATGCTCTCTATGTCTATTATGTTTTTAGATATACTGAAAATAATTGTTAGTTTGGGATATCTATTATAAAGAAATAACTATAAAAACTTTTCTTTTTTTTTTCTTTTTAATTCATAAATTTATAAAAAATATCTGAACTATAGAACAAGAAAATTTAACTAAAGTCGAGTAACTAATTATAAATTTTGAAGAAAAAATCCATGTATAAATCCATGCATTTTCTGAGTAATTTATTTTCATTTGTTCTTGCCACAGATTCACTAAAATAGATTGAGAGAATCTGGATTTATACATGTATTTTTTATTTTTTTTCTCAAAATTTATAATTAGTTATTCATTATTACATGTTTATTTTATTTGTTTTATAGATCACAGATAATATGGTAAATAATAAATATTGGTTCACATTCAAATTGTGAAATGAAAGTTATCCTGAATGGTCACTCTTCTAGATCCTTTTGTACTAATGTAGGTGTCCCCCAGGGCTCTATCTTTGGCCTTACTTTGTTTTTTGTTTTTTAATTTTCATTATCAACCTTCCTGATGACATCAGCTCTCAACTTTGTATCTATGCTAATGACACGACCATTTACTTCTGTCTTGATAGTCTGATCAGTTTGATAATGTCAAATTAGAAGCTGATCTCAAAAACAACCTACAGTCCGTTATTAATTGGCGCAAAGAATGGCTTGTTAATTTTAACACTTCTAAAGCAAAACTACTCTCTATTAATCATTTCAGAGACCCCTTTCTGCATGGCTGATGTTAACCTCCAGGAAAGTGACTTGTTGCGTCTTCTCAAGTTAACATTCTTGGCAGACATGAAGTGGAAAGACTATATTGAATCCATTGCTAGGTCAGCTGCTAAGAAAGTTGGTTCACTGTGTCATGCTGGACAATTTTTCTCTCCAGATCTATCTTGCATATCTATAAGTCTCCCATTTGTCCATGCCTAGAATATTGCTGCCACATATGTTCCGGTGTTCCTCCTATCTATTTAGAGATTCTTGATAAAATCCAAAGACAAATGAACAATATTATTGTTCCTGATCTGGCATGTCGGCTCCAGTCACTTTTCCACTGCTGTAAAGTTGCTTCCCTGTGCCTTTTCTTTAAATACTTTCATGGTAATTATTTGGATGAGCTCTTCACTATGGTACCCAGACTTTATGAATTTAAGTGCAGTACTAGATTGGCAACAAGGTCTCATCAATTTACAGCTGAGTTGGCTAGATGTAACTATGAGTTTTATGCTAACAGTTTCTTTAATCACACTTTTTATTGTGAAACTCTCTTCTGGCTTCATGCTTTCTAATCAAAGTTCATCTTCAAAAATTTTAATGCAGTGTCAATTGTTATCTACTGTCTTCTTCATTACACTTCTGTTGTTCTCGTTTCTTAATAATGATTCTCTTTTTTTTCTTATTCTTTCACACTCAGTAACCACTTGTGTTTTAGTGGCTTTGCTGCCTTGCTTGGAGTAATTTGGTTAAAAATATTATAAAATTTTTCTTGCAAAATAAACAGTCTAATAAATAAATAGTGTTTAACATTTTTGTCAATTTTCAAGAAAAATAAATGTATAAATCTATTTTAATGTGTTTTGGATTTTATTAAAATTCTATAAATAGTGTTTTCAAAGGGAGTACAGAGTAATAGTGGTATCAAGAGAAAAACTGTCCTTTTGATAGTTTTTTTTTTTTTTAATTTTTCTTTTTTTCTTTTAGTACAATTTTAAACTTTGCTAAATTAACAATATTAGTTTCTATCCTGATTTTGTTGAAGATGATTAAAAATATGAGTTGGTGTTAACCCTGTCACATATTCATTTTGCTGCTTATTCTATGTAGCCAGTTTTAGAAAAGGCCACATTTCTGGAGCATGCAAAGAATCAATGAACTCTGTTAATTAACAGAGTTCATTGATTCTTTGCATGCTCCAGAAATGTGGCCTTTTCTAAAACTTTTGAAAAATTTACATCTAAAGTGAATTGTGATTTTCACTTTTTTTCAAAAAGGATTTAATATAATATTGTTTTCTCTAGCAAAAACCTTTTTACATTACTTTCTTTTTTGAATTGGTATAGATTGTGTTTTCCTACTTGTTTTTTTTAGCTGGTACCATTTACACGAGATCCTGATCAAATAAAGAATGCCTTAAATAAGGTGGAAGCATACAGTAAAACTTGCATTGAAACTGCTTTAAATGGGGTCAATTCTGTTATTTTGGAAGAATGGAGCATTTTCACACCTTGTCAGGTAAGTTAGATTTGGATTTTCTGTTTGGGTGGATAATTTTGGTAACAAATAAAGACTCACCAATATCAACATTAAATATACAGAATATATATATATAAAAGAGATATGCGGTTTAGCCAAAAAAACAACTTTTTTCCGGTTTCATCTTCACACCATGAAACCGATGTGAAATCTATTTGTTTACAAAAGAAATGAAGAAGAAAAAAAGGAAATATGACATGATGTCTGAAAGTGAAATCGATTTGCTTCAGTTTAAAAAAAACCCAAAAAAACTAAGCAAAATTAAGTTAACAAAATAGCAAGTAAAAATAAAAAAAATATAGTTGCCAATTTTGTCTTAATGTTAAATTTTATGAAGTCAGATTTTTTGTGAGGGCTTTTTAGTAAGCCATTATGCCAATCACAAAATAAAGTTGTAATCAAGAAAAATGAATGAAGATTATTTTTTCATAAATAAATTTGTTTTATATCTAGGGTGTGCACCTAAATTAGATATTAAGAATAATTAAAATAGTTAATTTCACTTTTAAGATTTGTATATTTCCAGATATGTGACTCTGTTTTCTACAAATAAAATTGTTTCTATCTAGCAAATACATGTAAAATTAGATATTAAAAAAATAAAATTTTAATCTCAGTTTTAAAATGAGTATATTTTCAAAACTGCAAGTCATTTTTTTTTTTTTTTTTTAACCCAAAGTAAAAATTATTTTTTTTTTTTTTAACCACTAGTGTTCAGTGGGTGTTTGTTACTATTCTGCCTATAAAATTCTTCTAAACAAGGAAAATTACATTATTTACATTATTCGGACTATTGTCCTCATCTTTGTCGCCATATTTATCACAACGTTTCGGCTGTTGTTTTAATTGCCTTCTTCAGGTGGTTGGAATGTTGAACTGAACGCCTTTATCCACTGTGCCATATGTCCTTGAGGATATGAGCACTGGTAAAAATGGTTGCTGAAGACATTAGGTTTATAATACCCAGAAATTCATCCCCAGATGTCCTCAAGGACACATGTGGATAAAGGCATTGGTTAGATCCAGTGACAGGACCCAAAGAGTGTGAGTTCAATACCCGGTTAAGGCAGTGGAGAACTTTCAGAGGGAAATTAACAGGAGATAACTGATAACTGATATCCATCAAACATGGCATGTGGAACTAGAACAGTCTACCCCGGTGAGCGAAATAAAGGGTTTAGTTTGATATTCCAACCACCTGAAGAAGGCCAGAGCGCATAATCTTCAGAAAAACGTTGTGATAAATATGGTGACAAAGATGAGGACAATAGTCCGAATAATGTAAATAATGTACAAATACCTCATCTCAGAAATATAGACAGACTCTGAAGGAAAATTAATTCATTTCATTTTTACAAATATCTTTACTTTATGGTTTTATTTGGTGAATAATACACTTAAGATTATATTAAAATGATTAAGATAGTTTTTAATTTCAGTTTTAAAATGTGTATCTAAAAAAGAACAGGTGATACTTGCAGATTTGGAAATCTACACATTCTAAAAATGAAATTAAAAGCTTTTAATTATTTTTAATATTTAATTTAAGGTGTATTCGCTAGATAAAAAACAAATTTATTTAGGGGAAAAATAACTCATTGATTTTCCTTGTTTAGATGAAATTTATTTGCAAAACCCCAATAATAGTTAACTGGCATACCAGAAAAAAATTGCCATATTTTTTTTCTTCTTTTTTTTCTTTCTTATTTTATAATTTTTGAAGGAAATTGCTTCCTTGGGTCAGAGAAGAAATGAACATCTTCCTGCTTGTAGTTTAAGTTGTCTTCTGATTGAGTGTACAATTTCAAGAATATTGATAAAGATTGGTCACTTTGATTTTGTGAAACAAAGTAATGTGTAAAATTTAGTCTTGAAAAAAAACATTTCGCATTTTCGGCTGGTCGAAGCAATACCATTTTAACTCGCTCTATAAAATAATTCAATGAATAAAAGCACATACAAAATACATATTTAGAAAGATATTATTTTCTTTCCAGACATCTGAGTATTTATAAGATTGGACGAGATATTGCGAGTTGAATGGATTAAGTATTATCAATCTCAAATGAAATCAGACATCGACTGGAAATGCTATCATTACACAAGAAAATGAATGGCTTCCTTAGGAAGCAAAAATACTAAATTGAAAAACCGAATCGAAAACCACAGTATCAAGGAAAACAAAACTGGAAACCGATACCGAAACATAAATTGCCAAACCGACCAACTCTAATATATATATATATATATATATATATATATATATAATTTTTTTTTTTTTTTTTTTTTAATAAGAAATCAAGGATAGGGAAATTTCCTCTCAGGCATCCATGATAGCCTGTTCCAGCTACTGGAGAGTGGAATATTGGTTGTTGCCAGTGAGTGTACACGTCTCTTATCATTATTCCACAAACATTTTCTATGAGATTAAAATCTAGAGACAATGTAGACTATTTCACTACAGTTGAAAAGTGATCAGTATGGTTCTAAAACTATTGTCTTGATGAAAGATTAAATTTTTCTTTACATTTACTGTATCAAGCTATATTTTAGTATCTCTTGATAGTTGCATATTGTCAGAATTCAGTTAACATCTCTGCTCATTAGTATTTGGTTTTATGATGTTTATGCAAACACAGTTTTGGTTCCACTCATACCAGTATTACTTGTGAGTTACTCACCAAGATGTTGTGAAATGATACACCTGTTTTTTGTTTGCAAAATTTCTAATACATTTGGATGAATTTATCTATAACATATACAATTTAGTTATCTAGTCCACTCAGAAATCTTCATTTTCTTGCCAGTTTATTTCTTTGTTTTACTAGAAGCATCAGGATTCCTCAAAAAGTTGTCACAGGAATTTTGTAGAAGTCTTTTATAGTATCTAAAGTGAGATCTATCATCACTCAGTTTTGCTTCCAGTAAGAATTCTTTTTCTTCTAACACATGCAAGGAATCTTTCCGCATCTTTTCAAAGGCTCTTCAGCATTACAGAAATGTATCAAATTCACAAGTCTTTTTATAATTGCTAGACACAAAGAAATGAGCCTTAATTACAAAATTGAACTCATTTTTCTATTAATCATGTAAGTAGAAGTATATTTGCAGTTCCCTTACACATAAATTATAATCTGAGCAAAAAACACATAATTCAACACTTTTTTTTTTTTTTTAATGCCATGCATGATACATGCTTGTTAGGCAATCACGTATCTTTTGATACATGACTGACGAGGCAGATTTTTTCATGCAGTAGGTTGTCATTTCTGTCTGCAGTAGACCAGTTGCCATCCAAGGCTATAGAACCCAGTCTGTTCTGTAATTTACCCATAGCTTGGGGCGGGGAAGAAGAGGAGGATTCATAACTTTCCCAAGAGTATTAGCACATACGTAAATGTAATGGATTTGACTGGAATTCGAACTTGGCTCTCTGATTCCTCAATCTGAGCCGCTATCCATTTCTCCATAGTTTTCTAGACAGGGTGTATTATACACAGAATCACTTTTATTTTGATGAAAACTAACCATTAATACAGTTTGTTTTAAAAAAATGGTATATTTTCATTATATTTAGTCAATCACATGTGGAAGTAACACATTAAAGTAACTAACACAACCAAGTTTGTGCAAATGATTTTCAGTGCTTAATTTGAATGTTTTGAAAATATTGGCTACCTCTTGTGTCATATAATGATTATTTTCAAGTAATATCTTGATCTGATCTACCCAATCATGAAATCAATAAGAAATCTCCAACATGAAACTTCACAAAACATCTTTCACATATTCAGGCATTCACAGTAGCTTCTCCATAAACTGCACAATTTTTTCCAGTTTCCTGTTCATCCTAAATTTTACTTAACTACATGTTATCCACTTTGTGTTTTCAAAGTAACATAACTCACAACTGCTGTTTAAATTAATTCACATTGTCAATTATTAGAAGTTTACTACTTTAAATAACTACGTTTTTTTTTTTTTTTTCATTCAAAGAAAATTTTGTTGGTTCTAAAAATCAGTTATTCTTGATAGCTGCATAACTCTGTTTAGACTTTGATGTGATAAAAAATAGTTAACTTTCATAAAAATTTAATTTCTGAAATTTACTCATTTCATTAATATTGTTTGCAAAAATTCAGATTTTTCACTCTTCCATAATTGAGAAATATTAAAAAATAAGACATTTTACATTTGTGCTTTGTACAGTCAAAAAAGAATTTCCCAGAAATGATTATTATTATTATTTTTTAATAACTCTCTTAATTTTATATTTTCATTTTCTTTCAACAGGTCATTTTGATAACAGATGGCTGCTCTGGAGTTGGTCCGGGTTCATTATCACATTCTCTACAAAAATATCAAAAAAGGGAATCTTCAAAAAATGGAAATGAGAAAAGTAATTTTCCTTTACCCTTCAGTGTCCCCTGTAAATTGAATGTCATGTGCATTGCACCAGCATCTGACACCAATCTGCAAATTTCTCTGTCACTCTTTCAAAAATTGATTGATATTAATGGACATGGAGGAGATATTTATATTCCAGAAGGTGCTCTTTCTATTAAATCTGTTCAGCAAATGTTTCAGAAGTTTGCTGGAGATGTCTTTTCTCCATTTGTTGTCTCATTGAATTGTGGTCACCTGAAATGTTCAGTTCAACTTTATCCACCACCTGGACCACAACATAAGTATGTTTTTTTTTTCTTCTTCTGATCATCTTATTTTATTCTTTTATTTACAATTCAGTAATTTTTTTTGTATTATTGCTTTCATGTTAACCATTTTGTTTACCTGAGTCGTGTAATGGTTGGTCAACCATTGACAAATTCACCATCTTTTTTAAATTTATTTCCAAATAACATAGAAATTATACCCTAAACAATGTTTGTAGATTTTTTTTATATTAGTTGAACTTGAGTTCATTTCATTCTTTTAAACACTTGCTTAATATATTTCCAGTATTCAAATTTCATCTCAATTAAATGGAAATTGGTATCCAGAATGATGAGTATACTGGCATGTAGACTTAAAAATTGGATTCTTAAATTTTTTTTTTCCAGAAATATCTTTCTTTTATTTGATTTATACTCTTTGAATATTTACTATTATATTTCTTACCTTTTGTAAATTGTATAAACTGTTGTTCTTTTAGGATTAGGGATTTTGAAAACATCAATGTGGATATTGGTTCAACATTAGAGATTTGTGGCTTTTTAGACATTGCTGATGTTGCTAGTCCTCCAATTATATCACGTCATCTTGTTTTGCCAACTGCCAAAGAAAAACCAAAAGAAGGTAAGTTCCACGAATTTTGTTCTTTCGGATTAGTATTTTTCCTAATTATTGATTTTTCTTTTTATAGTGAGAGGGATAGATTTTCTTGAAATCTGCTTCTTCAGAATTTTTGTTAGCATCTTTGTGGCCAATTTTTTAATACTTTCTCTGAAATTCTTGGTTTGTAAAATTGTCTAATTGTTTTCTAGTGTATCATAAATATTGGTCATTCTATGTTGTAAGAATAACTGCTTCTAATAACATTATTTTCCTTTGTGAAAAATAAGTAGTTGACCTTTAAAATTCTACATTTTATGCTATTATATTCAAGTCAGTAAAAGCAGATTTGTTATTCATTTCTTATAATGAATTGTATAAACAATCTGCTGGAATTCATAAGATCTAATAGTTTTATACATTATCCTGCTGTAGTCAGAGAATGAAGGTATCATCCTAAAGTATTTAATATAGATGTTAGTTATTACTAGTGAAAACGATAATCTTATCACAGAAGGCTTGCATAATACAGCCAATTGGAAATTTGTTGTTCTTGAGACCCCTGAATTTGGCTTAATTATGGAACTATATTAATGTTATTTTTATTTAAGAGTAAGATTAAAACAAGACTTTCACATTTCTAATTAAAAAATAGGGGTTTAGATCTAGAAACCACAGTGCAGGGAAGAGCCAAAATTCCTGAAAAGAGCTTAAATTTTGCATTTAACACATTTAGACTTCTTTTGTGTGTAGCGGGGTCATTACAAAAATTGGATTCAGCACCAAAAAAACTTAGTAATAAAGGTCTAGATCAGAATTTTCTGATAAGTACTAGGAAAGTTATGTTGAAAACTGATAGTGCCAAAACAAGTAAGGATAAACTTATCATATGTAAGAAACTGAGTACATTTTAAGTATCTTCCAGAGAACAAATTTTCTTACATTTTGTAGATTTAAATTAGTTTAATATTCTGGAATTTATACTAAAAAGGAGAAAAAATTCTGTTTCAGGAAGTTTTTATTAGTGTTATTCAAAGTTGGTGGAGGGGGAGACAAAAAAATGTGCTAATTTGATTGAATTTTGTGTTGTAGGCACCAAAATCTACTTGATAAGTCATTTTTGAAAAAGAGTTAAATCTCATAACAATCATTTCAACAACATTTCAATGACTTTCCTAGCAGAGGAGGTAGCAAAAAGCAATTATCAAGAACTGATCATCTAAAAGTAAATGATTAACCCTTTTGAGCCCTGCATTCCTGAACAATTTTAACCCTTCTGCCTGAATCATAATTTGCAAATAATTGGTATGTAATGTTACAAGCGTTTACCCACTGTTCAACTAGTGGCTGAGCATTATGTCATTTTTCTCTACCACCAGTAAAGCAGTGGTCAGGGCTCAAAGGGTTAAATGGGTGAGTTTTGATTAACTTCAAATGATCATAATTTGACAAATACTTGGAGTTAAGACAAAGCTAGACCTGTTTTAAAATCATGAGATTGTCTACTTTCAAACTAGATACAGCACCTATCACTTGGGAAATATTTAAAAATTGCCAAACATCTCATTGAAAGTCCACTGTGTTTCATAACCAGGCCTCCTTCCTGTCTATATGTATTTGTTTGGTGTATTCTGTACAAAGAATAAGTATTTAAATTCAGGTATTTCCTAGAATGTTGCTATGCTCCCTTAATGATTTAGTTCTTAGTATTAACAGCATCTTCTAAGATTGTTAGAATAGATTTGCAACATAAATGGTTAAGATAAGTATTTAGAAAACTTCTTGTCTTAATCCACTACCCAAAATCTAACCAAATGGCTAAACAGTGTGTGTGTGTGCACGCACGCGCGCACACGTATGCATAGACTTCTTGGTTAGGATGGAAATTTTTCAACCTCTTTCATAAAGAATGCAACAGTTACTGGTATGAATTTAACAAGTAAGGGAATCTGTCTATTGGCCAGTTGGAATGGAATTAACTTATCGAGTTAATGAAAAACTTAGAAAAGCAAGGTAATTTGAATTTTACTAGCATACCAGAATTACCTTGGAGTAGGTTTTCCTACTTAGAGTGGAATTCACTAGAGAAAGTGAAATTTGAACTTAAATAAGAAAACAGAAGTTTGGCTGTTCATCTAGAGCAGGAGGTTCAGGAGAAGGAGTGATGTTTCTTGATCATTTTTTACCATACATGAGATGGACAGGTAATTCATGAAGGTACAAAAAGAAAAGACTAAGATTCAGTATTGTGTCGGTAGATAGAAAATGGATGAGAAAATTATATTAATTGGTCAAGAAAATTTAGTTGATGTAACTAGAATGAACCCATCCAGATAAGACATTTTTTTCAAGCAATGGGAACTTGGGAATCTAGGTGGAGGGGGGTATGAAAAGAAAAAAATGGTTAGGCTTGCAAAATGATAAATTAGGTGTTTGTTGACAATAAAATAATCACAGCCCAGATACATAAGCAGGCCAATTTTTGCCTTTTAGCTTATTCAGGTCTGTTTGCTAAAGACACTGCAAGTTTTGATTTCACCATTTCTTGCAAAGTACTACCTGTAGAGTACTTGTCAATTGAAATTTTCCTGTTTGTAGACAGACAATCTAGCAGTAGAGTTGGAGACCATGTTTTGGAGTATTGTTGTTTTTGTGATATGTTGTAAATGATGCTGACCTAACTCACCGACCAGCTGTAGTTAGATAAACCAATAACTGTAATACCCAACAATAAACATAGTTTCTACAAGATTTGGTTGCCTGTCCTGAAAGTTGCCTCTCTTGATTTCTCTTATAATTCACTCCCTTTGTTCTTGCGGACATTTCAACCAGCCTTATTTAAGACATCCTCAGATCAAAAACTTAAATACAGTGTCTGTGGAGAAGATTGACAGCCAGAAGTAGATAAGGTTGTTACTGTCATAAGAGTTTAGTTTTGAACAAATGTTGGAAATTTTCCTGGAAGTAGACCTTATCAGAAACTGACAGAAAAGTAAGTTGAATTTTGACAGGTGAGTATTGCAATGGAATCCTTTTCTTGTGGGTCTCACAAAAGCCTTTATCTTCTGTGGAAGTGTGCTGTGTTAGTAGCTGTCTATGATGGAAATGTGATCTTTGTTCTTTACTAAAGATTTAGAAATTTTTCTGTCTTAAAGTTAAGTTTTTTTTCTTATTTTTTTAATCATGTTTTATGCTGTTTAGCTTACACCAGCATAACAAAAAATAATTTCTTAATAAGAGCATTGTTCTTCCAATCTTGTCAGTAAAATATGATTTTAGTTCCCTTTATGACTTTGTTAAATTGTGGTACCATTAATTAAGAGATGAAGAATAAAATACTAAACAATTTCTAAAGGCCATGTACTTCTGAAAAAGTTTGAAAATCTGTAAATATTTGGAAGAATTAAAATACTTTATTTTCAAACTTCAAAAATTATCTTGTAAAGCTTTAATCACTGATTAAGATTTGGCTATTGGGGAAATTCAAGTTAAATTTTCAGAGATTTCAGTATTTACATAGTGGTGTTTTATGTTGCACTCCAAGTTGTTTCTCCTTATACATATCAAAATAGTACTATCTAAGAAAAAAAGGACATTTATCAATTCGGTGAACTTAAGATAGGGTTTAAAGTTGTCTTTCATAAAAAAAAATTTCAAAGTTAAAAACCTTAATGGATAAAATACCGTAGATTCAACACTTAAAAGAAAAATGCACCATATTTATTAATCAGTTGGTTTCATGATCTGCACCTGTACAACTCAAAGTACACAAAGGTACAAAGTACTCGAGGTACAAAGAGGATATACTGTGTTCATTTTATGAAAAACCACTGGTTCCAATGCATCAAAAGTTGTATGATTAACTGTGTGAATAAAGATCGCCAGTTGAATCCCAATTAAATAGAATTATTTCATCAATGGAGATTACACAGTTTAAATCTTTTTCATATATTTTCTTTAATGATGCATTTTAAAGCTGTATCATATTTTGTCCAAACACATGCACAAATCATTTTCACCATAGTTGTTTTTATGCATTTTCTTGTGAAGATGAGACAAAGTGAAAAATGTTATTAACAATGCATTTTGCCAAAGAAGTGTATGCTCTTTGGCTCTTTCAGATTAAAATGAATGAAAGAATGACAAAACTGTAAGGAAAATGCTTTGAGATCTCTGAGGATAAGTGGGTATCATAAATCAAATGTATTATC
Source organism: Acanthosepion pharaonis (assembly GCA_903632075.3). Taxonomy (NCBI): domain Eukaryota; kingdom Metazoa; phylum Mollusca; class Cephalopoda; order Sepiida; family Sepiidae; genus Acanthosepion; species Acanthosepion pharaonis. The sequence goes on along the minus strand of CAHIKZ030002332.1, from coordinate 134,568 downwards.
ATTTCCTGATGTCCAGACAGAGAGTGTCTGCCTGTTTATTTTATCTATTAGAGCTGTTTGGAATTCCTAGTCTGTTTGCTTCCACATACATTTATAAACACACACGTACACACACACTTTTAGTTATTTAAATTTCTCACTTATATTTATGTGTAAAATATAAATATAAAAATTAAAAAAAAATGTATCCAGTTTTCATTTTAATGGTCATTTACACTCATGGCTGGCAATATTTTCTCTATTTCTCAGGATTTGGAGATTAAATTGAAAATTTATTTACATTTTCTTTTAAAAAATGAACTGGATATATGTTTAAGCTTACTTTTGAGGTATGAGTCCATAAAAAATTGAAATGGAATTTTCAAAATGTAAACTGATTACTATTTTCTTTCTTAATGATTATTTGTTTATTAATTACATGAATTAAGTCCTTTTTCAGAAATTAAAATGAAATTGTTATATTATACATTTTATAGTTCTCCAACTTTTGAAAACATGCATTGTCTTTTTGTAATTTTTTTTTTCAAGCTGTTATAATGGCATTATGGAAAATAATAAGCATAACTTTTTTTTAAGCAGGTATCTTTCTTTTTTTTTCTCTGTATTAGTGCTTTCCATATCAGAGACCTCTACCTGGGTATTTGATAAAATTTACATTTAATTTTCTATTTAATGGATTATGAACTCAATGCCCTAAAAGGAAGTTTGCTTCTAAGTTGGAGAAGTAGGCCAAAGACCCCAAATTCCTTGTAATGTATGCTAATAGTTAAAAACTGTGATGAAGTGAATAGACATTACAGTGATATAATTTTTAATGTAATTTCATCTCCACCTCTAAAGGAACAAAGGAAGGAAGAAAAGGCATTCAGTGAATTCTTCATCACAAATGCTACAGTTATTTAACTCTAGCATTTGTGATGAAGAACCACATCAAATGACCTTCAGTTACAAGTGCTATTACTTCAACTTTTACATTGACCAAGTCATTGATATGGCATCAACATTTGTCTTTAGATGGGACTTGATATAATATCACTTTCAAGAAAAGATAGGATATAAAGTATTCCAGGAACATTGGCTTTAGCAGATAAACAAATTCAGACTGCAAATCACCATCAGGAGAGAAAATGCAGAACCATTCCAACTGACCAGAAGTCTTTTTTCATCAGTTCCAATTTTTTAGTTTAAAGATAAATGAGCTTTACAATAAGCATTTGTTTGAAGTATTCACCAATGATTCATTTCAGGAAACAAATATCTAAGTTTTGTAGTTATTATGGTCCCTTTTTGACAAATTAAAAATTGCATAATTTCACAAAATTTTCAAAAATTGAATTCATCCTGATATTAGTAAAGTTTCAGGCATGTATCTGCCAATGGATACTTTTTTTTAGGGCAAGTTCACAATGGTATACTTTTGAGTTGTTTTTGCCCTAGTGCCAAATTGTGCTTCTGGCTTTTTATATGTGGTGTAAATATAGTTTTATTGTTTTTGTTTTTTTTTTTAAATTTTATTGATGTACTGCTGGAAAAAATAGCTTCATTTCTGTTGAGCTATGAAATATACAGAAATTATTATTTCTTATTTATTATACATAAATAAACATATTTATGTGATGTAAACATATCCTTGTCTTTCATTTTTATCTTTCTTCTTTTTTTTTTTATTCAGGTGTTCTATGTGGGGTTTCTTTGTATGTGTATGTGTTCCCGAGCCTCTATTTTTTTCCTGCTCTACTCATTATCTTATGCCTATCATGTGTCTTTTGCAAATTCCTGCATCCATTTCGCTAGCACCCCCCCTCAAAATCATTCTTGATCATGACACTTGTTGTAAACATACAACACTATCCCACCCAAGATTTCCTCTGATTGGTCAATGATTTCCCCCACATTCTGTTCTTGCTCACATCACTGTACATCAAAAACTGGAAATGATCCACTGCATGCTCAAGGTAGAAAGCAAGCAACACATATCATTTCCTTATTTATATGTAAACGTTTTATTTAGGGCTTCACCTGTATGGTAGGTGACACATGAGACTTCTGCTATATTGATCTCATAGATCATCTCTTCTCCCTACTAACTCCTCACTCATCTATACATCTTTGTGTGGCTGACATCAAAAACCACATGATGGACAAATCTGTCTCCCAAGAAGAGTGGAACAGAACTGACTCCCTGATTCCTAACATGATTGTTTATAGACTAGTACTCAGAAATAATCAACATAGTTTGTTGTTGCTTGGTCTCCAGAAAACCCCATCCACTCCTTTACTTCACTGTTCCCTTTTGGTCAAGATGGATGCCAGGCATCAAAAGTACCATCTGCTAAATATATAAACAAGTAATGCTTCAGATCAAGATAAAATCACCACTTCGATGTAAGTGTCACAATTATAGTGCCATAAATATTCAGTTGAAAACAGAATATAGCCTCAATATTCACAAATTTCTTTAACTAGATTAAATTTTTATGACCCATGAAATTGCATTTGTTTTTGCTTAGAACCTTCAACAGAAAATGTTAACAACAAAGATTCCAAAGATGGAGATGAAGATGCTGTTTCATCAAATGCAGATGAATCTGGGAAAGCAACAGCTGCTGCTTCTGCCCTTGAAGGAGGAAAAGCTCCCTCCTTCAGTGTTTTACTTCATGGTAGTCTCAAAGTAGAAGGGATGGTAGCACTGACACAAGTTGGGTAAGTCATTTCTAAAAGATGATAGTGTAATAACTAATTACAAAAATGTTATTTTCTATTGCAAAATCAATTAAAAGAACATCTACCCTGTGAAAACATTTTGTATTTGATAAAATTTAAACTATACATGCAGCTTTCTTTTGAGACATTTTAAGTAGGTATTTTAACTGAAATTTAATGATTTTTAATAGTTTTGCATTCATAATAGTTTTTGCTATATTTTTATGCTTTCATAATTCTAGGCTAATTGTTCATTAAAATGGAAACCTTTTCTAAGAATGAAACACTGATGGCAAAAAAGTTTTGCTCTTAATTGTTTTAAAACATAATGCAAAATCATAAAACTAACAATTAGATTCTGTAATTTAAATTCAGTAAATATTGTAATGTAATTTTTTATGCCACAATGCAGGAAGTGATGTTTATTAACATTTTATTAGGCACTGAATATCTTGTTAATATTATTGAATCTGCTTATGGTTTTGATGTTAAGGTTTTTGTTATTTTCTCGTTACTGTGTTTGCTTATGATGCAACACTTGTTTTGTGCTGGAAAGAGTATATTAATTTCAAGAAAACACTTTTTAATATATTTTTATCAGTACAATAAGAAAATGATGACTGACTTGCAACTTTTTGCTGGGTCAACCCATGGCATGCTTTTCAGGCACTTTCCACTGGGATTGCCTCTACAGGATAAGTCAGCTCCCTGACAAATTGACCCTGGTGAGATTTGAACCTAGGTTTTATGGTCAGAAAGTGAATGTTCTAACCACTTGGCCATATATATATATATATATATATATATATACACACTGAATCTGAAAATTTAAAAAAAAATTTTTGTTGAAATTAACTTTGTCTGATTACCCCCTTCTCCTCCTCTCAGCGTCCTTTGAAAAATTGTTTGTCATATTTGTTGCTTACATGTTTTCCATAATTGTCAATGATGACCTGTTTAAGTTCTGGTTTATCATGTCATGAAAAAAAATTTCTCTACCCTAAGCTTAATTTTCTATTTAGCATAGATTTGACATTTAATTGGTTGATTTAGACAAACCCACAAGTATATTTTTAATTCTGACCATGTGTTTTCTTCAACCCCAACTTTAACAGTCACTTACCAGTCACCTGAAGAGGTACAACATAGTACTGAAACACGAAAGCAATTGTATAGTGATTTCAACATGTTTTTGTTTTAATGTCTAAAATAAAATAATATATTGCTCTACTTTGTGTTGAGCACTTTTTTAAAAAAGTAAATGCTATGAACAGTGGAATTTTACTTCATCTGTTCTTTCTCTCATTTGGATATTTTGCTCCCTTCACGTTGGAGCACTTTCTACATTTGTTTTTTACATTAACATGGAAAAAAACAATTTTGAAATCTCTTAAGAATATTCCCAATACAAACAAACTGGATTTTCTGTAAAATTAGTTCTGAAAACTGAGGATTTAATGAGATGGATGAGCTGGAAAACATATTTCTTCTTTCGTGATAATGATTTTTTGAAAGAACAAGATTTTTATGGTTTCAAAAGCTTAAAAACCGCAAAATTCATTGAACGATTATATGGTTTTGAAAATGATTTATTGGGAATCATTAATTGTATCTCTTTTCATAAATGTAAAAATCATTTTCAGACGCACCTGGACTGTGTTGTAAAAGATATTCATTCATCCAACAAAGTTTTTGTCAAATCCAACAAAACAGCCAACTTTTACAAGTTTACTCCTAAGGATTATATTTTAATAAAAAAAAAAACTAAAAATTATAGAAAAGTAGATAATAATATCATTAATTTAGTTGACAAAAGTAATGCAACAAGTAAAATTATAACCAACAAGCTCCACATCAGCCACAGAGTTAGCAAACTTTGTACTAAAGAATCCTATGTTATGATCAAGGATCATAAACCTGATTTTGAGGTTAATCTTCCCACTAGAATTATCAACCCTACCATGCCAGAAATTGGAAGGATTAGCAAGCTCATCCTTGATAGTCAACCAGCTGATTAGAAGGTGCCTTGCATGTTTACAGCGGATTAATACCCCGGATGTCATAAATTGGTTCAATAGTATAAGCAATAAAAAAAAAAAAAAAATTGTTCATTTATCCAATTTTTTGATATGGTAGACTTTTACCCATCTGTTTCAAGGGATCTTTATACTTTGGCTTTGAAGTTTGCCAGGGAGTATTCAGATCTTTCCAATAAGGAGCTTGAGATTATTATGAACTGTAGAAGATATATTATCATCCATAAGAAAGAACAGTGGATTAAGAACAATTCTGTTGATCAATTTGATATTTCCAAAGGGTCGTTAGATTCTACTGAGTCTTCCGACCTTGTTGGTTTATTTATCTTATATAATCTTACTACCTATGATAATATTAGATAAAAAAATTGATAATATAGGGTTATATAGAGATGATGGATGGCCTTATGTTAGTGAAAAATTTCACAAAAATTAAAGCTGACAAAATCAGAAAATTAATCTTAAAGATAATACATGTTGATAAAGTCTTAACCTTAAAGCTCAACACTAATTTAAAAAAAGTAGATTTCCTTGATGTTACATTAGACCTAGTTAATAATGCATGCCAATCCAATATACATCCACCCGAATTCTAACCACTCTCCATCCATAATCAAACACATAACCTCTTATATAGAATATAGGGTTAAGCAATAACTCTTCTAATGAAGATGTCTTTTAAAAGCATAGTAAAGTTTACAACAATGCCTTAAAAAATAGTGGCTATAGGTTCACTGACATCAAATATATAAAACATAACATCAGTAATTGTAGGAATAAGTACAGAAACTGGAAAATCATTTGGTACACACCCCCATTTAACCAAATGGTTAGTACCATGTTTGTGCAGAAGTTCCTCCATTTTAATTGATAAACTCTTTCCCAGAAATAATCCACTCTGTAAAATTCTTAATAGAAATACACTAAAACTAAGCTATAGCTGTACAGATAATCTTGAAAAAATTATTAAAAACATAAAATGTTAAACCAATACAAAAATCTAAGTAATAATAGACATTCCAAAGCAACAAACACTGATAATACCAACAAGTGTAATTGTAGAAATTCTAACGAATGCCCATTACAAAACCAAGGTCAAACTGACTCTCTTGTTTACCTTAGCACTATTTCTACTATTGAAAATCCAAGTTAAAGAATTTTATATTGGGAGTGCCAAGAATTCTTTTAAAACTAGGTGGTATCAACATGTATTATCTTTCACCAAAAATGCTTACAAAATTATGACGTCCCTTTCTAAATATTTTTGGAACTTATAAGAAGTTAATAAGACCCCTATGGTAAAATGGAAAATACTAAAAAAAAAAAAAGTTAGAACCTGTAAATCTTTAAATGAACCTTGTTTCTTATGCTTACATGAAAAATTATAAATTATCCAATTTGCTGACAAAAAAATCTCTGCTAAACCAAAGAAGTGATTTAACTGTAAATTGCCAACAGTTTATCTTTTACTTTACAATATAGTTAATTTTTCTAAAATTAGGTAATTCCATTTTTTTATGGCCATAATTTATAAGGAAATAATAGTCCACCCTCTACAAGTAATTATCTTATTTTGTTAATTCAGATTTAGTATTGCTATGTACTGTCATCCAGTTAGTATTATTTATATCTTATATAGATGTTCCATATTTTTAATTTTATCTATTGATCCCTTTAAGAAGCTTCCTGAATCTGAAAATTAAAAAAAATTTTTTTTTTGCTGAAATTAACTATGTCTGATTATCCTCCTTCCCCTCCCGACAGCATCCTTTGAAAAATTGAACATGTCATATTTGTCTACAATCACAATACATTTCTTGCTTACATGTTTTCCATAATTGTCAATGATGACCTAAGTTCTGGTTTATCATGTCATGAAAAAAAATAACTTTTCCATCCTGAGCTTAATTTTCTATTTAGCATAGATTTGACATTTAATTGGTTAATCTGGACAAACCCACAAGTATATTTTTAATTCTGATCATGTGTTTTATTAACCCCCCCCACTTTATCTTTCAGAAAAGAGGTAACATTTTGCTTTTGAAATTTTTTAAAAATTATTTAATCAAGTCACTTATCTTTTGCTTGAAGAGGTACATAGTACCAAAACATGAAAGCTATTGTGTAGTGATTTCAATGTTTTTGTTTTAATATCTAAAATAAAATAATATATTGCTTTACTTTGTATTGAGCACTTAAAAAAGTAAATGCTATGAACAGTGGAATTTTACTTCATCTGTCCTTTCTCTCATCTCATATATATAAGAAAATGAAATATGGAGGAGAAAAGCAAATAAAAATACCAGAATTTTTTGCTCTTCTATATTTAATTTTCTGAGGACGCTAAAAATGTTAAATTTATAAACCGAGTTTAGCAGGCTACTGAAATAGTTTTTTTTTTTTTTTTTTCACAGAGATAATTGGTATGGTATTTTATATTCCTGGGCAGACAGCAAAAAGAAATCCAATTTGATGTTATCTTTGTTTGAACCGGGTAAGAAAAAATAATTTAGTTATATTTACTATTCAGCAGTTATCCTTGTCATTTTACTTTCAATCAACTCCTGTTTACTTGTATGATGTTGAGACTTTCTGTTTTGCCTTAAAACAACAGCAAAAGTTTAGTTATTAGCCATTCCCAATAAACTAATTTTACCTCCTTTTTGTTTTCCAAATGAATACTATATTAATTTTTCTGGAAATGTAATTATTGTATCTCAAAGTAGTAGATTTAACAAATTAAGTGACATGAAGTCGAAGTGTAGCATTAGTCAGTCACTAAGCTTGCCTTCCTCCTACGTTATTCTCAGTGACGAGTTATATAGGCTTTCTCTTGCACTTATGCAAATTAGGCATATTAATTTGCCAGTGTCACTACATCTCCCTGAAATGTATAGGTTTTATACCTCTAGTAGTTTTTGTACTTCTTCTCTTGATAGTTTCATTACTTTGCTCTACTTCTCTCTCTCCCGTATTTCTTTCTCTGGGAGACCTAGATCTATCCTGTGCTAAGCTGTAATCATAGGCATCTTCTTGCATTATTTGATCTTTGTCTGAACTTTCAAACTCATTTTGGCCCACTTGATCCTGCATTATTTCGTCTTCTGATGTTTCATTCTGTAACGGTTGTTTTAATAAATCATTAACGGATGGAATCGTAGACATTTCTTCATCATTTTGCTCTTCATATTCACCCTGGGTCCTTATTTGATCTGCATGGGCTAATACACTGTTGCCGTTTTCTCTATTTATTATAGCTGTATTGTGGCCTTTTTGCATGATAAATTCTGCCCTTTCCAGATTTGCTTCTTTGTTCTTTTTGTACCACATTCTTTCATTTGTGGAATACGACAACGTTAGCGGTGCTCTAATTTGTCTTCCCATTAAAGCTGATGGGCTTTCTAGTCTTCCAGCATGTGGTATTGTGCGATAGCTTAAAAGCAGCCTCAGTAGAAAAACTTCTACTTTTTTCTTTGCTGAGAGCATGCTTTTAGTCCCGTTTTTATGGTCTGCACCATTCTTTCCGCTAACCCATTCGACTGAGGGTGTTATGGGGGTGTCTTATATGGTTTACATCCTATTTTTTCTAACCATAAATTAGATCTTCTTCATCACAAAATTCTGGTGCGTTGTCAGATACCAGGGTTTTTGGTATGCCGTTTCTGGAAAATATGACCCTTAGAATCTTTTATCGTAGAACTTTTCTTGTCTGGCACCCAGATTATTGCAGGCCAGCCTGAAAAAGAGTCTACTAGAATTAATAAGAGTCCCACTCCAGTAATATATGCATGATCCATATGCACCCGACTCCATGGCTCCACTTCTCTGGGCCACGAATGTAAAGTAGTCTGTGTAAAGTTTCTTACATTTTTTGCACCTTTTTATATATTCTTCGACATCTCTTGAATATCCCGGCCACCATGCTTCTAATTTTATCTTTTTTTGTGTGGCCGCTACTCCACAGTGTATATCATCATGTACACTTTTTATTACCAATTTTCTGGGGGAACTACCAGATCCCCATTACAAATCACTCCATGTTCTATCGTTAATTTCTGTCTTATTTCTTTGTAGGGTCTTTCCGCCCTAGAACAATTTCCCCATGAGTTTTTTCTTATTCTTGATATTATCCTACTTAGTACTGGATCATGTCTAGTTTCTGCAGCCATTCTATCTAAAGACAAAACATCAGTCTCTACCCAATGTAAGAATGCATCTTCAAATTCTTCTTCTGTTTTATCTTTTGACTCCTTGTAAAATCACAATCTTGATAGTGCATCTACATGTGGAATTGAATTCCCTTTGACATATTCTATATCAAAGTCAAATGCCATTAATCTTATTGCCCATCTTAGTATCCTCGATGTCGTGACTTTGGGTAATTCTTTCCTTGGGTTAAATATAAACTCTAATGGTCTATGATCACTTCTTAATAGAAATTTTTTGCCAATTAAAAATTGTCAGGCTCTAGTAGTTGTCCGCACAATAGCCAATGCTTCTTTATCTATATTTGAATAATTAAATTCGGTGTTCATTAGTTTTCTTGATAAATACATTATCGGATGTCCTTGTGATAATATTCCCGATATCGAATGTTCGCTTGCATCTGTGGTTAACGTAATGTCCTTTTTTGGATCAAACATTTTCACTTCTGGTTTCTTTGGCCATAATTACTTTTAATCTATCAAAAGCTTTTTTTGTTCCTCTGACCAAATAAATTCAACATTCTTTTTTCTTAAATTTGCAAACGGTTCAGTCAAGTCCGTGTATTTTGGTAAATATCACCTGTAAAATTGACCAATCCCAAAAAGACTCCAGTTCTTTTTTTATTTGTAGGTGTAGCTACCTTTAGTATTTTTTTCTATCAAGGCTTGGTCTGGTGATATACCTTCTTTTGAAATGGAATAACCTAAAAAAAGATTTTTTGTTACAATTGCTTATGCATTTTTTCTCATTTATTGTCATTCCAGCATTTCTTAATCTATTCAAGATTGTCAGTTTTCTTTTTTAATTCATTTTCATTAGTAGCTCCTATGCATATATCGTCTTGGTAACAAATCATATTTTTCATATTTTCTAAAACCTGTTCGATGGCCCTTTGAAATATGGCGCTTGCGGTTTTTATTCCATATGGCATCCTTTTCCATCTTAGTAACCTTATTGGCGTATTTATCGTGGTTACTTCTTTGAAGTTATTGTCTATTGGTATTTGGTGGTATGCCGTTTTTAAATCTATTTTTGTAAAAATGCTCATTCCTGCCAGGACATGTAATGCAACTTCAACATTTGGTATAGGATATGAATCTGAACAAACTTTGTGATTTACACCTATTTTGTAATCTCCACAAATAAGTAAATCACCATCTGTCTTCCTCAAAACTACAATGGGTGATGTCCACTTGCTACCCCCAGGGGGAACATGTTCAATAAGGTCTTGTTCTATTAATTTTCATAGTTTTGTTACTACTAATGGCAACAAATGCACTGGTAATTTTTGTGTCTCATAATAAGAGGGGAAGACATTTTCTTTTAATTTTAAACTCGCTTTATAGTTTTTAACTTTCCGTTTTTTTCCATTTTTATCTCATTAATTAATTTGGTAGAATTTATGTTAAGCACGTCATTTCCAAGAAGTCCATGGTTCTTTTTACAACTTGTGACAATTATAGGTATTACTTCAAATTTATCTTCTAACTCCAAGGAACCTTCAAAGTATCCTAGTTTTTATGACCGACCCATCAAATTGGCGGAGTTGTAAACTGCTCTTTTGTAAAAGTGGTTTTCCAATGCGTTCCCAAAACTTTTTTGATATCAGCGTTACTTCACTCCCAGTATCCATTTGCATATCTAAATTGCAGTTGTTGATTTTAACCTTTAGTATAATGTCTTTTCTTTTGTTCAATTTTTTCTATATTCTTATTTTTTAATGTGAAGACTTCCATATTGGTTTCATTTTCTTCAACTCTTTCAACGTTTTTCTTTTTGAATTTGCATACTGCTTGAAAGTGGTTCTTTTTAAAGCAATTTGTACAGGTTTTTCCAAACGCTTGGCATTTTTCCCTTTTTATTTCGTGTTCACGTCCACAATACGAACATTTTCTTATCATTTTTAACATGTACGTATCAGCGAATATTTGTTCACTGGGTTGACTTTTATGATGGTTGTATTTCTGTATTAATTCTTGTTGCTGTATAAAGTCAATGCATGTATTTAAAGACATATTTCCTATTTGTAATTGTTTCATTATTTTATATTGGTGTGATGCATTGCACATACCTTCAATTAATCTTAATTGAATCAAGTCCTCTTCAATAGTCTGTTCGTCTTGTCAGAGCTTTTCAAATTTGCATTTTGTAAACAGTGTAGATATTTTATAATTGGTTCCTCAATTTCTTGTTTCATCAACATGGACTTCATTCTTTCTGCCACTACAAGCCTTTTCTTGGGTGTCCTATTTCTGCTTATAATCTGACATTTTTTTTCGAAAGTCAGGTCTTCCAAGTTTGTGGGATATGCCATGGTGGAGACTTTCATTACCACCTCGCATCCAGCTGTAGCCAAAAATAAATCCGTCTTTATTTTGTCTTTCATCTTTTTATTTCTTGCACTGGCAGAAAAACAGCGAATCCATGCATCCACAAAATCTGAATCTTCTAGAGACAAATGGGATCCTATTGGCGTTGCCATTGATGTGAAGTCGAAGTGTAGCATTAGTCAGTTGCTAAGCTTGCCTTCCTCCTACGTTATTCTCAGTGACGAGTTACATAGGCTTTCTCTTGCACTTATGCAAATTAGGCATATTAATTTGCCAGTATCACTACATTAAGTAATGTGTATTGCTTAATGAGAACAGACCCTGACACTTCATCTCATTGCTGTAACTAATTTAACTAAAAATTTATATAAAATTATATAGAAATTTTGAAAGTTCTGGTGCCTTGATCAAATTCCATATTATTTATCTATTAAAGGTTTACTATTGTGATATTATCTGCATAGCTGAATTTCCTAGTATACCAATAAAATATATTCAATGTATAATCTCATTCCTTCCTAACCCAACTAGTTCTGAGTGTATCATTAGGGCAGGTCAATTTTGGAACTCTGGTATTGGCACTCATTTTCAAAGTTGGAGTTTGACATGATAAATAACAAAATATTTTTTTTTTCAAAATTGTAGTGTTGGAATTTAATTCCGCTGATCAATGAAAGCCATAGCACAGCCTTAAATTTATAATTTACTGAAGATTTACAAATTGTATATGGACAAGATGTGTGGCACAAGGCATTATTACTAAATCATTGAGCCATCAAATAAGACAGTCTTTACTTCAAAGGGAAATTATACTGAACAATTTAGCTATATAATGTAATATGTTATAGAGTGCAGTAGTTTTAGTTTGATTTTTTTTTTTTTTAATAAGCAATGCAAATTTAAAACATTTTATCTTATAATTGGTGCCACTTTTATCTATTTTTTTTATTTATTATTATCTAACAAATCTTATTCATCAAGTAGCCTTTTTTGTAATCTTTTACAATTTTTACTTCTCAAATGCAGTAAAAAAAAATTGCATATTTTACTTGTGGTGATTCTTAATTACAATTTTGGTTTGAATATATTTTCCATTCATTGTATCTAATACAAAAGATATCAACTTTATTTGGACTTGTTCTTGAAATCGTAAAATTTTGAAGTCAGTTCGTAAACAATAACCTGCAAAGATTGGTAAAAGCTATGAATCTAATTTTTGGTGTCGGTACTTATCACATCAAACCCCAGCTTTTGCAGAGAGTGCAATGTTGACTTTCTAAAAAAAAAAAAAAAAAAAAATTCAATATAAATTGTATTTTTACAAGCATTTATTTTGATAATTACTCTCTTCTTTCAATCTACTAATGGATAATTTACTTGATATATTGCATCCCAAAACTTCCTATTCCTTTTTAGTAAATGTATTCATAAGTTTTGACTATATTTTATATAGTAATCTCCCCAATACAATTTACCGGACTCTAAATGTAACTAAAAAAAATTTTGTAATTTGAAAATAAATTTTCAGAAACTATAAAGTGCTCTAACTGAACATCTTTTTACATTTATTTTCAGGAGAAAATAGTCTCAGCTGGCTTGGAAATTTTAAATATTTAGCTTCCATCTATGAATTTGGTGATGAATCACCATATGGTTCAGATGACACTAAATCACCTTTTCCTATCCGACCAACAGAAAAGCGCAGCTATGCTCAAAGTTGTGTAGTTTGGATCAAAACTTCTGGTTTGCAGGTACAGCTTACTAGTTCAGACCTTTATACTACCTTCATATTATAAATTGCATTTCCCACTCTCTTAGACTGATTAACTTCTTACTAACCTTTCTTTTACCAGGCTGATCTTCAGAAAGTTTTGCGTCATGCTCGCAAGTTACCAGATAAGCAGCAGCAATTTTATAAGGTTTGTTTCTTTTACATTTGCTCAATTCAATTTTGCTATATAATAAAAATAATTTCTTAAATTGTCTACTTTAATTTGTGATTTTTTTTTTATTTATTTTTAAATGATTAAAATGTGTTTGACTAGTTTTATTATACTTTTCATGCCAATGAATCTTAAAACTAGAAAAACATTCTTCTGATATTTCTTTTCTTTATAGGAATTGAACAGATTACGCAGGGCTGCACTTTCCTTTGGTTTTTTGGAATTGCTTGATGCAATGGCTTTGATGCTTGAGCGTGAATGTACTCTGCTACCCGGTACCGCTCACCCAGATGCTGCTCTCCAGTTGTCCCATGCAGCCAACAGTCTGCGCTCGGAAATGGCCAAGGATGTGTCTCAAACTATTGTGCCATTACGCACCAATTTCAGTAGTGATGACTGAATCTTAACTAAATCTATTTCTGCTTATTCCATTTCAAAAAAAAAAAGAAAACCAAAAAGACTTTCATGGGGGATTCATGTTCACATATAACATTAATAAAGATCTTTGTAATAATTGTCTATTTAAATTAATGCCTTAATTCAGAGACTGTATTTTTAGGTATGCTTCATTTCTCTTATCTAAACAAGTTTGTCAAGCTTTGAACAGAGCTCATATTGACAGGAAACAAAAGGCTTGCAGAATATTTTTTTTTTTTATTTCAGTTAAAAATGAAAATATTAAATGTTGCCCCCTTTTAATTCTTGTTCATAAAATTTCAAACACTATTATATCTCCAACCTTGAAGATCAGGTTTTCATGACTATCAATTAGCATTCCAAATGAAATAGAATATTAACTCAAATTCTTTATCCCTAATTTTACTTAAAATATCAAAGTTCTTCAATGAAGGAATACTCAATTGATCATGGGTTTTGGAAATAATCAATTGTACACACACACAAAAAATAGTTGGACAGCTAAGGTTTATTGATTTTGTTTATCACTTTCTCATACTAAACATAAAATGGCTTCTTTCAAAATAGAATAAAAATATACCAGTATTATAATTATCCATTTTTTTTTAACATTCTTACTTTGATTTACAAGATCAGTAACTACCATTACACACACAGGATGGACCAATAAATTCACACAGGCATTTAAAAAAAAAAAAAAAAAAAATTATTATAAAAGGATAATGCATTGCGTCATTGATTTAAAGTTGCCTAAGAGCTGTTTGAGAAACATCTCAGGGCTTATTGATAGTGTAATCACCGCAATCTTTTAACCTCCATACAAAAACAAATGGTGTATCAAAAGTTTTTCCTTTGACACCAGTTTTATTTTAACTACCTTCACTACTCAGCATATTTTTTTTTTGTTTTAAAGTGATTAGAATTTTAATAAAACCTAAACATATGATGAAAGTGAATTTATACATATTCTTTATTTTTGTTAATTCTCAAAAATAAACTATTAGATAATTTATAGTTTATTCGAATTCTTTGCAAAACATCCATTAATTGCAAACAAATTCAAACATTTTATAAAATAAGGATTTCCATGATGGTTCACATATTTTAATTATTAAATGATAAATATTGCATTAGTTTTAATACTATTGTATTAGTTTTTTAGAATGTTGTAAATATAAAATTATTCTTGTAATCAATCTACTAAAGTGCCCAATATTTTTGTTGTCAATTCTCAAGAACAAAGAAAATGTATAAATTCACTTTCAAACCTAAATATGAAAGTGAATTTGTACATTTTCTTTGTTCTTCCAAGAGATTTTATATAAAGATCCCTCCACCATCTAGACCTGGTTTCGTCAGTAGGAATTTTAGCAAACAAGCTCGGCGTTGAAGCTCACCATCTGAACATTTACATAGTGTGTGGTGTGACTTTATTTACTAGGTATCACCATGAAAGAAAGAAAAATCTTAATTTAAAGGTCTTTGTGTTTTAATTTTGGCACAGTCTGTCACTGCACCTACATTATTGATTAAAAATGAAAACAGAAAATAAAATATTAAAAAAAAAAAAAAAAAAAAAATTTTGAACTTTCAATATTTGTTCTATGTTTCAAATAAGTCAATTTAAGAATTGACTTTCCATAGAAGTAAAAAAAAAAAAAAAAAAAAATTTAAACTGTTCACATGAAAATGACATTAAACTTTACTTTTTTTTATTATTATTCAAATATCTTTATTTAAAATAAGATCTTGTTGCAAATAGCAACTGAATAAATTTCAAAATTGCTTTGAAAGTAAATCTTAAAAATAAAATAGTCCACATAGTCACTTTCCTGTTAAATTTGAGAGGAAAGAATGTTTTATCAAATTATATAAGCACCAAGTAGTGATAAAAATATTTTTAGTAAGTATCAGGACAAATTTAGTAACTTTTTACTTTACAGATTTTCTTTATAAGAAAAAAAAAAAAAAATTAGTCAATCATCCTAAAAACATCTATCTCAAGTACCTATTTTTAACATCTATAAAAGGAGGGTGTAGTAAACAATTTTTAAATAATGTAGTGGTAACATTTTATTCTTATTTGGTATATTAAAAAATATTCTTGTTTATTCCCATATTTATTATCTGTCCTTTTAGAGGACATATATATATATATATATATATATATATATATATAAAAACTAGTCTTATTTACACTTAGACTATATGCTTTAATCCACTAGAAAATGGCCCAGTGGATTAAAGTATTGGATAATTGTGAGCTCAGTTCCTCAATACAAACTTAGACTCAGTGGGAACAGGGCAAGCAATAACTGAGCAATACTAAATTAGAAATATAGAACATGGTTAGCTGAACAAGAAAAATCTACCCCCACAGATTAAATAAAAAGTTAGATTCAAGTTACTGATGAAGGCCAATGGTCACAGTGGCTGAAATGTTGTGATAAAAATAAAGACATGGACAATAGTCAGTGTGAATAATGATAATAATTCCTCATTTCATATATTCAGACAAAACCAGTGTTCATTTATAACCTAAAAATGAGATTAGCACAAAGATATTGTAATCTGAATGTATCCCATTTTCCTTTCTGATATACATACAAATTAAAGCAATACATTCACTAGCAATGTGCTGCACATAGTGGTATCACTATTTACATTTAGTAATGCAGTAATAACTAAAACAAACCATTTATTAATTAGTAGAAAAAAATGTAATAGATTGAAAACTTTGGTTTTGATAAAGGAAATATGAAATGAAGTAGTTCCTTATCAACTAGTAGATGCACCAAGATAAAAACTGAAGGTTATATTAATATTAAATTTAAGTTATATAGCTGAGATTATTAGAGAAAGGGGCAGAATTATCTTCTTTGCCTATTCATTTGCAATGGTAAAAATGCAAATTAGTAATTAAAACAGTTGTATATGTAAATTAAAATTTACAAAAAAAAAAAAAAAAAAAAACACAGAAAAAAAGTTTAGGTATAGATATCACTGAAGTCAAGGTTTATATGGCACAAATAAAACCTAAAATTTTACATGCTTGTTTTCTTCCATTTCATATCCCATCAATAAATTAAAACAGAAATAGGGAAAAGAAATATACTTGTTTCTTCTAGCCTGCCACTAAGTAATATGTTCAATTTTTATTTTTAAATCAGTTACTTAACTTCTCTTTATCAACTAGCAATAGAGTCGCTGTATATAACCATAGAATTTTAGAAAAATAACATTGACAACTTAAAGAAATGAAAGAAGAATCATTAAATTTGTTAAAAGGTTTCTCTTTAAGTTAAGGAAGAGCAGAGAGGGAAAATAATGAGCAGATAGAAAAGTTAAAAATTTTTTTTATTGACAGCCTTTGTGTAAGTATTTATATCTTTCCCAACCTCAAACAGGAAGAATATTCCAATGTCATATTGTAGCAGTGAGTGAAGCCAAAGCTCCTAAGCCAAGTGCTGTCATATACAGTGTCCTCTTAATTTTAGCTTCATAATTATGACTTTGGAAATTGTCTGCGAAAGAATCCTGAAAAATAAATAAGATATAAGTAAATAAAAAAAAGAGCAAAATGGGAAGGGGATGTGAAATTTGAAGTTAGAGAAAATGTTGATTATATTATATTGCAGCTTGAGATTTAATTGTCAATAGAAAGGTAAAGAGTTCAAAGACATTTCATTATTCATCTGTTACTAATTATTAAATGGCTATACCCCCCCACCAAACCTACCTGATAAATATTTACAAGCCTTATTTTTAAAGTAAATTAAAACATCTGCAAACAATTGCATTTATACACAGTAAAATCTTCATCTTCAAAATTCCAACTTATGTCATTCAAACAAATACGAAGCACACACAAAAAAGAAAAAAAAATTATCAAAATCTTTTGTTATTAAGATCAAAAGAATTTTTGATTTAAAAAATTTTTTCTGGCACCAACTCCTTGGGGGGGGGGGGCTCAATTTTCTTTGTATAGAAGGAATTGTGTATTTTTAATTATATATATATATATATATATATATATATATATATATATACATACATACATACATACAAACATACATACACATACTTTTAAAATTGCTACTTGAATTTATTAATGAAAAGATTTCTTTAATCTTCTAAAATTGAAACCAGCCACTGGTTTGGCTCTATAGATTTTCACAACTTAAAATGAAAGTTTTATTATTTCCTTGTAAAAATATTTAGAAGCTGAAAAATTACAGAGTATGGGGAGAATATGCTAAATTTCAACATGAAAATAATTTCAACTCTTGAATTTAGTATTGAAAATATTGGATTTGATTCTAATGCAAAAGGAATTTATTTTTATTCTACTCAATTTATGGAAAAGATCTTTATTTGTTAGTTTGGAAAATAATCTCCAATTTTAGAATCAACTTATTTCTGAATTAATGTATTCAGTGTTTAAATTAGTCAAAATAGGAACCCTGATCAGTGAACATCTATACATTTCAGTCATTGAGTTACAAGGATCTTTACAACAAATCTTTGAATTAAATTTCATTGCAAAGATTTGTTTTTTGGCTTAAAAAATGTCAAGATAATTGGAGAAAAAAAAAAAAGGTAGTCACTGGGCAAGATTAGAGGCAGATGTAACAAAGTTTTGTATCTTAAGTTGGTGAGCTTCTGTAAGTGTCATCCTGGAAACAGGTGATTAATTAACCATTGCTGGTCACATTTTGCTTAATTAAATGTGCTTTTCACTCAGTTGCTGGCAATAGACTTAGGCAGTGATGCTTTGGTTAGATTCCAGAAAGCTGTACTGAATAAAGACAAAGTCAATGGTGGATCATCAGACAGCATAGTCAAATGTTTGCACAATTTCGGATTTGGGCCCATTGTCATGATCAAGCCATTACACTGATTGTTTATGATTGTCATAAACTAGGATCCATTTCCCATCACAAGTCACTATTCAATCAAGAAATAAATCATTTGAATTTTGCATATGCAGCATCAAGCACTTCAAATTTCTTTGACTTTCACTAAATTCATATAGGACCCATTTATCAAGTTTCATCATTTTGCTAATTTTATTGTTGGAATGCAGGTACTGAAAATTTAATGAGCTTTTCAATTTTAGATTCATAAATGTATTTTTCACTTAATAACTATATTAACTAAACTCCTTGAAGTAATGCAGAATTTTAAACAATTTAAATTTTTAAAAAAATATGAAAATTCTTTTAAAAATTATTCATTCATCAAAAAAAAAAAAAAAAAAAAAAAAAATTTTCTTAAAACAATAATGCCCTTAAATCTTATTTATAAAAGCAATTAAAGTTTTTCTAATTAAGTAATGTCATAGTTTTACTGCATTTTTTATTTTACGATTCAGAGCAGATTTTCAGTGATTGGGGGTCCTGTTTTATAAAAAGAATTGAGGATTTAAATTCTCCAAGTAGTCCTGGTTTTACCTAATAAAACAGCTTTTCTCCTTGAAATTTAATTTCTCAAAATTTCATGAAATTAAGTAAGTGGAGATAACATATGTCATATTCTGACAATTATTTTATTTTTGTATGAATTTCCAAACCTTTTGGAAATGTTATTTGACTAAAAATGCTGACAATCATTACCAGACCCATTTACTTTGATGTCAGTTTTGTTAAAAAAAAAAAAAAAAAAAATCGGCATGCCGTAATTGAAAACAGTTTTATTGACAAAATCTTTGTCATTATTATAAGGAAGAGTATTTTAAATTCTTTTCTACTCCTTTTTCAGGCCATTCAAAAATTGAGTAAAGCAAAACAAAAAAACATTGTTTTTTTTTTTTTGCGTCAGCGGTTGCACTAACTTAGCAAATTTTAGCTTCTTTTTTTGCGGGTGACACACATTAATTTGGAAATTCTTGCAAAAATAAAATAATTGTCGGATTTTAATGAAATTTTCAGGATGAAATTTGTGAAAATTATTTTTAGAAAATCTTGCTAAATATATATAACTTAAATTTCATGAAAACTCTGAATTCAATGTGATAATTTTTTGTGACTATTAACTAATATAGTCAGAATTCTTTGAGACTTTAAAAAAAATCGGACCTTGACTTACCAACTGAATCGAAAAATAAAAAAACGCAATAAAACTAAGACATTATTTATTTCATTAGATAAGCTTTTAAGGTAAATTTGCTTTTTAATGTCTGCGCTAAATATCTCTTAAAATTTTCTCAAATCGTCATAATTCTGTGTAAATGTACATGCTGAACTAAAAAATTAACAATTAAATTATGAAGAAAACTACCGTTTTGGAGTTATCGACAAGAAAATATTGGACTTCTTGTTGGTCATTTGCCCCCCATTACTGCCATAATATTCACTGATTCAATGCCGAGTACTTCCGCTGGCGTAATCAGAAATTTTGGCCTATTTACTTCTTTTACACAGACTTTCGTTGCAGGAAATCACTACCGTAAAGAAATGTAATTTTCTTTTTTCTTATAACAAAAACAAATTAAATAATACAATATAGAACCTTTTTTTCCGTGTTGAATAGCAATGACAAATTAAAAGAACAAATTAAATAATACAATAAAGCTTTTTTTAAAATTAAAAGCGGACAAATTGAAAAAAAAAAAATAAATACAATATAAACCCTTATTTTGTTTCTAGCATTTTTTTGTTTTTTCTAATTTTATTTTGTACATAATCATGCTCTTCACAAAGTGTTGTTTATGGGTTAGGTGTTAGGGTTAGGAGGGGACCGTTTGGTTGTGTTTCTCCGTGTAGAAAAAGGGACAAGTTAAAAAAAATAAATAAAAAAAACATTAAATAACAGTAATACAATAAACTGGGTTAAGTTTAGAGTTAGGGGTGGGGTTTTCTATGTAGAAAAGGGGACAAATAAAAAAAAATTAAATAACTTATTTCGTTTCTACTTTCTTTACCAAGTTTGCACATTGTTTTATTTTCAATTTTAAAATATAAAAAATGCTTTATTGTATTATTTAATTTGTTCTTTTAATTTGTCATTGCTATTCTACACAGAAAAAAGGTTTTATTGTATTATTTAATTGGTTTTTGTTTAAAGTTTTCTGTTATAAATAAAACTACACTTATCAAAAAAAAAAAAAAAAAAATTGCTTTACAATAATACGTAGTGATTTCAAAAAGAGATATAGCTGTAAAAGAAGTAAATAGGCCAAAATTAATCTTACGCCGATGGAAGTACTCGGCATTGAATCAGTGAACATTATGGCAGTAATGGGAGACCAACAAGAAGTCCGATTTTTTCTTGCCAATAACTCCAAAATGGTAGGTTTCTTCATAATTTAATTGTTAATTCGAGTTCAGCATGTCACGGTATTATGACGATTTGGGAAAATTTTAAGGGATATTTAGTGCGGTCATTAAAAGGTAAATTTACCGCTTTTAAAGACAATATTGTCCAAAGAATTTTTTTTTTTTAACAAGATTTTTCATTTTTTATAGTATTAAGTTGAACAATAGTTTTACTTTTATTTTTTAAAATTCATTTTCAATTAAATAACTCCTAGAAAATATTAAGCTTAGTAATCGTAAAGCTTATTACAATGACGATCCCGAATATGTTAAAGAATTTTGATTTGTTCTTGTATGTGTGATGCACGTGCAGAATTTCAAACTATAGATGACCAAAACGTTATAAAAGGTCACGTGTTTTAAAAGGTTGTCCCCCACCTTACGGGTAAAAAAAATAAATAAATAAATAAATCGATAACACGTCAGAAAATCAAAACCCCGCGGTTAAAAATACTTAATATATAATTTTTATGCTACAAGTAATTTGTTTCAAATCAGATTATTTGCTAATTTACCTTTGACGTTTCAGAAATATTTTATTTTTGCAAAATTTTTAAAATCGAGAATTAACTTTTGTTTACAAATCTGTCAGAATGACCGATTTTCATTGATTTTATTACTGAAAAGAAATTCCGATCAATAATTTATGTTTGAAATAGACCAAAGTATTTTGCTTACTGGAAATAGTAAATTTTAAATCCTTTAGTTTTCAATTAAAAGCTTCAGAAATCTTTTTCATTTTTAAAAATTCATTTTAAACCTTACGTATATACCGAATTAATGAAGGTACCTACACTAAATGTTTTCAGATGCAGGTCTTCTACTACCGGGAACTTCAAGCCTCGTATCCCCACTGCGGAATTTCAGAAACCAGCACCGTGCTGTCCATCACAAGAATTTCTAAATTAATGTTTTTAACAGCAAAACTCAAATATCCCGTACAAATTAATGCTAGAGAAAATGATTTTAACTAAAACTTCCAAGGTTTTCTAAAAAAAAAAAAATCACATAAAAAAAATCATTTGATTTTTCTCACTTACTTAATAAGTAACACAAATTTTGATAAAATTTTGTTTATATTTGTTTGGACATTTTTTTTTTTTTCATGTAATTTTTAGTGAATTTTGGGAGGTGACCTGTAAAATGTTTTGGTTGGAAACGTAATGGCATCGATTAGCAAATGTTTTCGAAAATTAATAAATTCATAGTCGTACGTAAAATATCAGTGTTACTGTTGTTATGGATGCATAGAAAAGAGAAAAAAAAGTAGTTTGAGGAAAGTGGCTATTTCAATTTATCACAAATGCTTTTTTGAGAATGAGATAATGCGGAAAAGCATGACGTCACTTTTAGTAATCCTACAAATGTTCTATTTGATAAATAAAGGATGGGACATTTGTTATGTAAAGGACGGTACGGCAATGATTAGCAAACAAGTGAGTTTCATCTTCACCGAGTGCTCCATACTTGCGGCTTGTGCTTAAATAAATTCAAATTAATATAAAAGACTTACTAAGCTTAACTGAATTTGGAATTAAAAAATATACAATAACTGTCACTTACAATCACTGACGTAGAACAGTGGAAACGAAACATTTTGCATTTTTAAAAATAGAATGTAGGGGAGATTTAGTTTTTTTCCCCACAAATTTAGCACATTGAAAAAAATCTTTAAACACTAATTTTTTTTGTGCATTTTACGATATAACTGAAGGCGTTTACATGGACATTGTGATTTGTACAACAATATTTTGTAAGAAAGTGGTTTCCTTTCTCGCCTTTTGATTTTTGAAGTTACATTACTACACAGCTAAAATATTCTATTTGAAAATAAACGTTTCGCATGTTTACCACAATTTAATGCTAAACATTTTTTTTAGACTGACATAAGTATTTTTTAAAATGTTACTTAATTGTACTGTCGACGATTATTCCTCGGAAGTACCATTTGTTTTTAAATGAAAACTTAAGTGGCTTGAGGAGGAATGAAAACACAAGTGATTATTTTGATTTAGTTTATTTTCAGCAGTTAATTTAACTGATTAGAACCTTAATTTGAAATCATGATAAATTAGACTTCCAATGTTTGATTTGTTCAGATCGATTTCTTATATAATGTACATGAAGTGGGAAAAAATGAAAATGTTATGCACGAATGTTGATAAAAATTAAACTTACCCATCCGCCATTTTGCAAAATCCACTCGTCTATTTTTTTTTGCTGGAAAATTTGAATAATTTGTTTAATAAGTTTTTCTGAGTAATCTTGAGTTTTTTTACGACAGATGTGAGCCATAACTGCAGCCAGAGTAAATATCATAGAAACTCTTCCCCAATGAAAGTTTGTTTCATCTTCCAACATGGACATGACGACTCCATTGAAAGCATCGACAATGGTGTAACCTGTCGTATCCTGTTTTTTCACTTCTTCAAAAATAATTTCAACATTGTGGTTAATGGTGATCACATATTTTGAATAAACTTCCAATGTCACTTTTCTCATCAATTCACAATATTTGTTAGGTGGAAAAGAATCAAAATGGGTGTCTCTAAAATTAGTTATGATGTCTCTGGCAACGACTTCTGCAATTTTTCTAACATGTATAAGTCTGCGTTTTAAATTCCTGTCTGGTGTGAAATCATGAATGCTTTCGGAATTTACTAAAGCTAGTCGCATCATAGGCAAGAAACCAAGATTATTCAAAACGCCACATGCAGTACTAGTCATTTTGATAATATTAGATTCTTGCCTACTAAACCAGCAGAAAAAAAGTGAATGATTGAATCAGTGAATTCTAATGCTAAGCTGATTATTAGATTCACAACCTACCATTGGATAAATAATGTATCCCTTCCTACGTATTTGCGCTTGATAAGGCGTGGCTCCTAACGCATAAATTCTATTTGTCAGACTTTTTTTCTTTTTACAAAAAGCGTTTTCAAAACGAATGTGAACGCTTCAGTTCAGCTTAACTTTTTTCTTTGTTCAATTGAATTTTGAAAATAGTTCAGGATTAATTTCATAGAATTAAAAAAATATTTTAAATTTAAACATAGCTAGATATTTTTTCTTTTTGCATGTATCAATCAATATTCTCTTGCACAAAAATAAAATTATTAATTATTCACAAAAACAGAAACTTCTCAAAATGGACAAAAATCTTGCTGCAAAGGAATACAAAAAAATATTGTAATTATTAAATTAGAACATTTTTTTTTCTAAAACGAATTAATAATAATTAAATTAAAAATATCAAACTAGTTCATATTTTCTTTGGGATTTTAGCAGGCTGATCGTCCAAAAATTTTAACACCTAAAAAAAAATAAAATGAAATAAAATATAAACAGTAAACACTACAGTACACAGTATGAACGGAAATTCAACCGAACTCAAAGTGATACTTTATTCAATTGTCGTCCTGTTGGCACATTCACAGTTTTAAAAAACAACTGAAAAAAAAGAAAAAGCTTAGCCAATGATCGTTAAAAACAGAAACTGATCCAGGATATAAAATGGCCTTAAAATCAAAGAAAAAAAAGACAATTATATTGTGAAATTTATCATATGTCATCGCTATTTTTTTAATAGGATCCGTGTGAATATGCGGTATGTGGGTCATGAATCATATTAGCTAGGATAGTCAGTAATGACCACCAACTTTTTGGCCTTATGCCACATGAGATGTAATATTTCAAAATAAAGCACCTTTCGCCGCACAGAATACTAAGACCAAAGTGCTTTGGATCAATATTTCCCTAGTGTCACATCACCAAACGGACGACAAGCAATTACAAATGAAGGCATTTGTGAGGCCTTGCAGTCTTATTTCCAGGACCTTTTCACCAGAGAACCTGGACTGAGTTCTGCTCAGTTCGATCCCTATCTGGCCAACTTTCCTCATCTTGAGGCTGTCGAAGCGGATATGTGTGAGGGGTCCATCACGGAGGAGGAAGTCTGGGAAGCACTTAAGCTGGCTGGCCGAGACAAGACACCGGGAATAGACGGTCTTCCCTATGTGTTGTACTTGAGGCTGCTGGCACTGATGTTCATCCACTGGCTGAGAATGGGAATATACCCCAATGCTTCACCAGGGGTGTCATCAAGTTGCTTTGCAAAGAAAGGTGAAGGGGATGGGATAGATAATTTTCGCCCTTTGACTATGCTAAATGCAGATGTCAAGGTTTTGACAAGGGTCTTGGCCAGTCGTTTGCAGCTTGTCCTGTCTAGCCTGATTGATCCCGAGCAGACTTGTGCTGTGAAGGGCAGGACTATTCAGGACGACCTTCATATGATTTGCTAGATCATAAAAAAAGCTGACGGTGAAGCCATGCTGATCAATTTGGATCAGTCCAAGGCATTCGATAGGGTGGACCATCACTTCCTTGAGGCTGTTCTCGCATCTGCTGGCTTTGGGCTGCACTTTCGCTCCTGGATTCATCTCTTGGCCAAAAAGTTATGATTAAAAAAAATAAAGAGATCCATTTGTTTAATCTAATTACACAAAGCTCATAATGGTGGGCAAATGACTGTGATTAAATCTGATTTTTTCTGGTTGATAACTCCAAAACTTTATCTTTAGGCTTTATCATAATTGTAATTGTTCATCATGTACATTTATATAGAAATATGATGATTTCGAAAAATATGAATAGATATTTAGCTTGAGGATTGAAAAGCATATTTACCAAATAAAGTTGTTGCAAACAAGAAAAATGAATGAAGATTTTTTTTATAAATAAATTTATTTTTTATCTAGGGAATGCACCTAAATTAGATATTAAGAATAATTAAAATAGTTCTTAATTTCACTTGGAAAATGTGTATACTTCCAGATATGTGAGTCTCTACAGTAAAATTGTTTGTTTTCTACAAATAAAATTATGTTTATCTACCAAGTGATACACCTAAAGTTAGATATTAAAAAATAAAGTAACTTTAATTTCAGTTTTAAAAAGTGTATATATTTTCAAAACTGCAAGTCATTTTTTTTTAAACCCAAAGTAAAAATTATTATTCTTTTTTGGTGGCTAAAATTTAGCCACTAGTGTTCAGCGGGTGTTTGTTACTTTTCTGTGATACTCACAGATTTGGAAATACATACTAACATTCTAAAAATGAAATTAAAAGCTTTTAATTTGTGATAAATTTTTATATTTATGGGGAAAAAATAGCTCATTGCTTTTCTTTGTTTAGGAGAAATTGATTGGTGTACCAGAAAAGAATTTACATATTTTTAGTTATTTTAAACATGAGGGGTTTCATTTTTTGGCTTTTTAAAAGCCACATAAACTAATTTCTGGAGAGCTATACCAATTTTTCTCTCTCAAATGTCTTGTCCAAAGACACAAATATAGATAGTTTATGGAACGATTTCTTTTGAATTTTACCAATTTGTTAATAAATATGGTAGTTATTTATAGTTGACAATTTATTTGAAAGTTTAATAAATGAACTTTAATTGAAAACATGTGTCTGTCAGTGTCAGACAGTAGTTTCAATAATTTGAAAGTTCTTTTACCACACATTTTTATTACTATCAGTTGCTCTTCTTTTTTTTTTCCTTTTTTTTTTTTTTTGCTTACTTTATAATTTTTGAAGGAATTTGCTTCCACAGAAATGAACATCTTCCTGGTTGTATTTTAAGGTGTCTTCTCATTGAGTGTACAATTTCAAGAATATTGATAAAGATTGATCACTTTGATTTTGCAAAACAAAAAAAATTGCAAAATTTAGTTTCGAAAAATATTGTGTTTTACATTTTTGGCTGTTCGAAGCAAAATACTGTTTTAACTCGCTGTAAAAAACTAATTCAATGAATAAAAGCATATACAAATTACATATTTAGAAAGATTATTTTATTTTCTTTCCAGCCATATGAATATTTTTAAGATTGGATCAGAAATACACAAGAAATTGCAAGTTGAACAAACTAAGTTGCAAATTTATCAATGTCAAACAAAATCAGATATTGACTGGAAATGCTATCATTGCACTAGAAAATTAATGACTTCCTTAGAAAGCAAAAATACTAAATTAAAAAGTGAAAAAAAAATCAAAAACTGCGGTATCAAGGAAAAAAAACAGAAACTGATACCAAAACATAAATTGCCAAACCAACCAACTCTAGTTGGTAGACATCCATTGCCACACTGAGTCCTGTGGGACAAATCTGAGGAAGTCTGATGCTGCAGTGGAGTCATGATTGAGAAGGGCAGAGAAGTCTTTTTGCTATCTCCCTAGAATGTCTTCAGTTTTGGTGAGTTTGGTGATGTTGTCAGCCACCTTCAGGATGGATGTAGACTTACTGATGGGACCCAAAACCTCCTTACTTCCTGTGATTTGTTGGGCAGAGGTTGGTACTGCGATATAATGCTTGACTGTTGCATATTCTCTGGTCATGTTTGGATCAGTCAAATTTTACATGTCAAATTTCCATGTCACTGGGTATTTGACATGTGGGTGTTTACATGTTTGGATGTCAAGTTTGGATATAAACAGCCAATGTTCTACTTAATTTATTGCCTCAGAAAATGTAGAAAAATACTTCTAAATTAACTTAATATAAAAAATTTGTCCTTTACAATTTACAGTTGTAATTTTTTAAGTTAGTAATGTTCTGGATCAGTTTGAACTTTGGTTCAAATCCAGATGTTGACTAAAACTATATCCATTTGCTATAAAAAGAAACAAATTAGCAAGGATATTAGTAGTGTAACAAAAACACTCTATCCTCATAGATTAAATAAAGGGATCTGTTCAAATTTTCTTGAGGATCACCCAGATTGACAGATGGCTGGAGGATATATGGGTTAAATATTGTGATAATAACAAAGATGAGGAAATTTGTTTGACTGTAAATAAGGATTTCTTTGTTATCTGACTGCTAACAACTGACCACTGTCAAATCTCTTCGGGGATCTACTCACTTCTTATGAGTGAGGGAATCATTTAACAGTAGAAAATAATTTTATTTCTGATATGTAAATTAATCTTTATAAACAAAGCATGACTAATAGCTTTTCATGCAACTAGAGATTTTTAAAGCTCTAGTTGCAATAAACCCTCAGTAATACAAAGTTCATAATTAAAATATCAATTTCACAAACTTACAAAATGTATGCACTGACTCTGTGGACTCCTCTCTGGAATATAAGGCCATAGTCACACCACATTAACTGTTGCCTTTGTCATTTCTGACATCAGAGTTGTCCTTCTTTTTGATTGGTTGACAACCAAAGCTAGAAAGCCCAGTCTGCCTTGCTATTCAACATACCAATTCCAATTTCCATGCCAATAATCACAACACTATATGCATATCCTTAAAAAATGTACAAAATTATAGAAATATTTCATGCTTACCTATCTTCACAATTTCAGTTTAAGTTGCATTATTTTATTCATTTATTTGTATATTTTGTAAGAAATGTTTCTGTGGCATACAGTAGAGAGAACAAAAAAGATGTTTTATAAGCCATAAAATTATACCCGCATTAACATTAGAGAATATTTCACATCTGAAGAGATCCACACTAGTAGATTTTCTTTAACTGAAAATTATAACAAAATTTCATCATCATATTAGTCATTAACAGTACAAAAGATCAATTATCATGTGCAGACTTTTAGTAAAAACTACAATTTTAAACCCATATTGTGCTTGTAATTCAAAGGGATAATTTTTTATATAGTTTATAGGATATAAACTCCTATATTTTACAACCAATAAGTGAAGCACAAACAAGTAAGAGATGCCTACAAATAAATCCTACTAAATTCAGTAGATACAAAATCTTTTTACAATTTTGTACAAACACATCCGTGTTTGTACATCTTGTTAAATACAAATTTTATGTGTAATGATGTCTTTAGCTTTATCCTCTTTTTCTTCACATCAGTTTGGTTTCCTAATCTAAGTTAAATAAATGTGGTGAAGTCCACCACAATTGCATCATTTTATTTTAATTATTAAATTTTCTTTACATGTTCTAGATGTATATTTAAAAGAAAATTCTACTTACTGAAAGTATTTTAAAAATGAAGCTTATTAAATTTATTTTTAAATACAAATATTTGCTGTTTGAGTAATTTCAACTGTATCTATTTTTACTTACAAAATCTCATTAAAAATTTCAAATTACTTGCAAAATGTTTGGTTTGTGTCAGTTTTTCTATTCATTTATTAAAATAAACTTTTACCTGCTTTTAACTGATAACAGTAAAAGATTTTTATTGTTATCACAGTTTTTCTTTATATATTCAATGTAAACAGATATCTTATCAATTAGAAAGAGTGACATTAAAAATTTGGTGGAAACAAAAATAAAATTTATGTCATCAATATTAGTTAAGTGAAAGACTAATAAATTTAAAAGTGATATTTGCTTTTTGTTCTTTTGCAAAATTTAAAATGAAGGAATAATTTGTTATTTTTTTTTTTAACTCATTGAGATTTTGTACTGAAATTTTGTTTGATCTGGAGATAAAATCTGGCTTAGTAATATCTTTTTTTCAACTTTTATTAAATTTCTCATTAGGTTGTGTGGAAAATAATGTCTGATTTTAGAATAAAGCTTTTAATTTTGTGCTAATATATTATTATAATAATTGTACAAAACTATATTACTCATTTCTAATGATTAAAGTGTCCTCTATGTTAATTTTACATAAATCTCTTTCAGAATTTAACTTAAAACCTTATATATGAATATGAAAAAAAGAAGAGGTGCCTTTATCTTTTTGCATGTGTTCAAGTTTTGTGATAATGCTTCTCAAACTGCTGCCAACGTTTATAGAGCATGAAGTGAAAGATCCACTTGTGATTAGAAAGTATGGCCCTGGTTTTTGAAGTTCTGCAGTAGAGATACAGGTCTTGAAGATCAAGGTGATAGAGGATAACCATCTGCAACTGACAATCACCATCTGAAAACACTAGTTGAACAAAACACATGTCAAAGTGTCAGAGAAATGATGTCTCAAATAATGGGTGTTAGCATTTCAACAATATTAGACAATCTCAAAAAAATTGGCAAAGTGAAGGAACTCAATAAATGGGTTCCATGTAAATTTAAAGTTTTGAAGTTTGTTCAATACTGCATCTACAAAATTTGAATGCTCCATTTCATGATTGAATACTGACTTGTGATGGGAAATATATCTTTTATGGCAATCATAAACGATTGGCTTAATGGTTTGATCATGTTATAAAATAAAATAAGACATATCTCGGCTGATTTACAGAGAGCGAGAACCGGATGTAAACGGGACAAAGCCCCGTCACAAAATGACCATTATCTTTCTTCACAAATGTTTCCCGACACGTGTTCCGGTCGAAAAATAAAATAATATTTAAAGTGCTCTATTTTTTTTTCCAATAAAAATGCTTCCCTCCTAATTATACTCGCTTCGTTTTTCGAGCCTGTTAAGCCATAAAAAAACACTATAAAAGGGGTCACACGGAAGTTCAACGGCAGTCCACAGGTGGCCGCAAAACAGACCGTCACGATCAGGCCGAGCGATCAGCAGCAGAAGAGCATCAACCACCGTCAACATGTGTGAACTTCTATGAGAGATCGACCTAGATCCGAAAGCCGGCTTATGAACTTTACCACAAGGTAGCTGTCCCGAACCCTCACGTTCCTGTTGAAATAAACCACGTAAATCTATTTCTACTGTTGTCGTATTTCTTTCTTGCAACCATACGCTTGACTATAACAATCATGTCAAATGACCCAAATATTTTCCAAAATCAAAATTGCACCAGTAGAAGATTATGGTGATTATCTGGTGATCCAGCATTGACTTTATTCATTACAACTTTCTGTAATCTAACCAGAGCATCACTGCCAAAGTTTATTACAAGTAACTGGATGAAATGTGGATTCATTTAAGCAAAATGAGAATGGAACTGGTTAATTGATGAGGTCCAATTCTGCTTCATGACAAGAATTTGCAACACCTTCCATATTCCTCTGATCTCTGCCTGCTGATTACCTCTCTTTTCAAGCATCTTGACAATTTTTCAGCCAAAAGACTTTCTGTTGCCAAGAACATGCAGAAACTGCTTTCAAAGATTTCCTTTAGAGTTTTATTGTAAAGGCATAAATAAA
Organism: Acanthosepion pharaonis; assembly: GCA_903632075.3. Taxonomy (NCBI): domain Eukaryota; kingdom Metazoa; phylum Mollusca; class Cephalopoda; order Sepiida; family Sepiidae; genus Acanthosepion; species Acanthosepion pharaonis. Next base: position 103,510 of record CAHIKZ030002332.1, on the reverse strand, counting down.
CTTTTAACTTGATGGCAGAAATGTATGGATGTTCAGGTTTTCCTATCTTGACTGATTTAAAATACATTAATTCTAGAATAAAAGTTGATTCTAAAATTGGCTATTATTTTCCAAACAACCTAATATCAATAAATAAAATTGTGTGTCTATGTTATCAGAAGAATCCCATACAGAGCTTCCCACCTTTTTTTTTGCATTTGGCTACATATTTGTAAAACTTAAATTAAATCTAACTTAAAATGTATATAAAAAAGAAATAGGTCAATGAAAAAATTACTTAATAATTAAAGAAAAAAATTATTGGTGACATTAATGTCAGACAACTAGTTTAGAAAACTCTGATCCAATACACAGAGATGGGTGACTCGTTCATTTATGACATATAGAAATCATAATTATTCAATGGTGTTGTATTATTTCTATATTTATTATTCCAGTATAATTCAATTATTTTTTCTTTTGTCTTTTCATTAAAAACTTACTATGAAAATATTTTCTCCTTAATAAAGTTTCAGTACTTTTAATTTCAGATTACTAATTTTTTTAATATCACATATTTACTTAAAACTACAAACTTTAAATTATGTTATGATTATTCGATAAAGGACTAAAGGGAATGTCATCTACTTTAAAAGGGCTCAAGAATAAACGTCGTGAACTTGCAATGATAGTTCAATGATAACAAGATTAAAAATCACAATCATATCTACTGAATTAAAGCCTATTTCAATTTTTTTCCTAAGAAAGCAAAGGACAATTTATTTGTAAAATAACCCTTTATTATGTTAAATGCAAATATTAAGTCTTTTGTGAACTCTTCTTATCATATACATTTTTTTGTTTCATATATTTGACAAGTTGATTCAGGTTCATTCATTCAATATTTCAATTCACTACTTTCCTTTATCAGAATAAAATAATTTTCTAAAAGCTTTTTTCTCCAAACTTATCACTGGTGAAAACTACATGTCTCGAACCTGTATATTTTCAAGTGCGAGACAAAAGTTGAAATAATTTTTTCTCGTAATTTTAAGTAGTTACAAAAAAAAAAAAAAAAAAAAATTAGAAAAGAAATTCACGCTTGCAAAAGTGATTTTTTTTTTGTGAGAGGAGCCATAAAGGTCAGGGTGCTGACCTAAAAATGCGTTATTCAAAATTTAGACATGAAATAAGCAAACCACAAAACTAAAATTAAATATAATTTAGAGAGGGTGTATAAAATATATAATATATAAAAATAAACCTGGCATAATTTTTATTAACTTATTGTTTATTTCTGTGAATGTGGGACAAAAATAATGTAACACGTTCTATTTTTGTTTCATTTGAAGTTGCAGAAAAATAGCTTGTTTCTGATTGGTCAGTTGATAGGCGTTTTTCCCCGAATCTTTTAATTGCTTGTGTTTTCATATCACGAGAGCGTCACATTCCTTATCATTAGATGTGAAAATATCATTACTGTCGACAGCTATATCACAAAATTTACTGGTATGTATAATAATGTTTATTTTAATGGATATTTTCACAAAATTTAATTCTTGCAGATATAGACTGAGTCTATAAAAACTATCAGTTACTCACGTACTCATGACTGACACTTGTAGGAAAAAAACAGGAGCTCGTTGGACGAGGAAAAATATTTTCGTATAGTAACTATAGTTCTGCTTTGAACAAAAATACCATCACTTTCTATCGATTTCTGTTTTATTGTACATTAATAATAGCGTCTTTTTTATTTCTTTCTTTAACCAATTTTTATGTAACTGAAGTGAAATTCCATCTGTCACTATTTTTTTTCACAAACAAATCCGCATTAAATAATTAGAGAAGACCATTAGTGTTCCCATTTCTCTGACTGTTGTTCGGAGTCGTGTGTCTTAGAAATTAGCAAATTTCATTTGCGTTCCAAAATATTTTTAAAAGTAGTTTTTGGTTTTTATTTGAAAAATGCCAGTACTTTCTCACGAAAAAGGAAAAAAAATATCTTGACGTTTTATTGCCAGTAACATTTTTAACGTAATTTTCTGGTCTTTAAAAAATATAAATTTTCTTATACCTCCAAAATTTGATGTGAGAAAAATATCTACAATGTAGGTTTGAGAATCTGCATAACTCACAAACATGGATCTTTACTCTTTATGAAAATAATAAAAGATTTGCAAGACAAAATAAAAGAAAACATTGCTGGAAAGGTTTGAACGCCAATGTTTTTTTAATAATTTCCTTTAATTTGTAAGTTATGATGAATAAATTTAAATGATTTGCCCACTTATAATGCTACGAATATGGTTAAGAAGGAGAATTCAAAAATTCATTCAATTTAAAATAAAATTAATCGATATATTCCTGCTCTGAGTTTTTTAATCCTACATTTTGAAAATTTTGTTAAATGGATTTTCTTCACTTAAAGCCAACTTATTGTTTCCAGTGAATTAAATTTGGCAGAAGATAAAATTACAGACCAGATTTCTTTTTCAAATTATAATCAAATATTCAAATGGTAAATCGACCTAAACATCAAAATAAATAAAATTTATTAGAACGTAAAAGCAAAAACTTTTTATTTTTAGCACCATAACTTAATTTTTTCCACTCGTCTATATGTGATATTAAATCTGGAGAAATTTAGAAACATTACAACAGGTTTTTAAAAAGGATCTCATAAAAGCATTACACATGCTTCCGTTATTTTTGACAGATTTTCATTTGAAAATAATACCATTGTTATTGCAAAACAAATCTGTAGATAAAATTTCTCCACTTTTAATGAGAATTGGACGCTATTTTTTCTTAGATTAGTTTTTCCTGATCAATGAATAATGATATCGCACACATTATGGTTTGAATAGCAACTTGATGTTGCATTCATTTAGGTAAGGAATAGTTGTGTATGAGTGTTTACCAGAGTTAACCACTGAAAACAGTTTGTCCACAACTTCTATCTGAGGTTGTCATTGTCTCATATAATAATTGGGGAAACCAGCTTTCACAAGATTGTTTAAACTTTCTCTTGTGCACAAACTCCACAAAAAAAAATTTAAAAATAACTGATTATTTTTTTTTTTACGCGCGAATTATTTACAAATAACATTTAGACGATTATACTTTAACTTTATTATTCATTCAAAATTGTAAAAAATGTTGATATGACAAATTTATAAATGAGGAAAATATTTTTGTACTTTTTTTTTATTGTAAAAATAAAATTCTGCAAACAGTAGTGGCTGAAAAAGTTTCAATTTTTTTTTTATTTATGATGATGTTTTTGATAATTTGTTTAATAGTCCTGTCAATTTTTTTCAAGGAGGCACACGTGGATAAATTTATATAGATTTCCTTCTCAAATTAAGTAATGATTTTTTGTCAAAGGTAAACAAAAGTTTTAAAATTAAATTGAAGCTGATGATTCTGTGTAGATTAATTCCTTGCTCTCTTAAGATAAATTTGAAAGTTAATGAGGATAATTTAAAAATTGAATTTGATGTTTGATCTAAGAGATTTTTTTAATAGTGATTTCTACACTACTCAAGTACTGATTCTTATTATCATTTTTTTTTAATTGAATGAGATTAAGAAGTAAAATAAATTCACATATTGGTAGATGTGGGTATGAAGTTTTTGTTTATCAGTACTCATTTTCTTAAGTCTCTGTTTTTATTCTTTAATCCTCATTCTCAAATAATGAATTTTATTTCTGCCAAGCACAGTTATCAAATATCAAGTAAAACACTTTTTTTAGATTACTTTCCTTATTGAAATATTTTAGGTATTAGAAATAGCTGTTGATCAGCCAATTATGTTAAATTTTGTTGAAGATTTAATATTGATGGTGACTACATAGTTTTTTTTTTTTTTCAATTTTGGCCCAAAATTTTTGGGGGTCAATGCTTTAATTGAAAAATATGGCGAAAAAATCTTTAACATTTTCAAAAACCAATAGTAAGAAAATTGGTATTGAATTATTTTTTTTTTTTATACATGTGGAGTTTGATTTTATGAATATCTATCAGCATAGACTGTTTGTACTTTTATATAGGAAATGAAATTAGTACAGCAGCTATTAATTTTACCCACTCTTCATTCATGAAGAAGTTGTTTCATTCTATGTTTTTCTTATTTGTTAACATTCCATTCTGCACCATACACCTTAAATATACTTTTGTCTGTATCTTCATTTTTGTCTTTAAAAGAAAAGTTGGAGATGTTGGAAAACTTTTCTTTAGACTACTTACTTAATTGTTCCACATTTAATTAAAATAAAAAGGTTATTGGTTTACTTTGGATTATACCTTCTTTTTACTTTTCTCGAAATACAGTGTTTATGATCAGATATTTTTTAATCCTTTGGTTGGGCTAAGATCTTATCAGCATTAGAACTCCAGTATGACCAGTTATAAGCACATTCCTTTGCATAATGGTGAGCATACTCATCTCACTGCTCAATTTAATAGTTTACTTTAGTGATTTCAGTTCTCATTGTGTACTCTAATACAGTTACTTTGCATTTTTTTTAAACCAAAATTACTTGTTAAAATCATTTTTCAAGGAAACTTAAAAAAAAAAATCTGTTTTTGTAGTGTAATGGAAAATACTTTTTTTTTTCTTTTTTAAATATGAGTATTTGTCCTTATAGCCTTTATAAATTTAGCTGTAATTTGAGCATGACACTCATTCATTAACATTTAAATTTCTGTTACCTTTGTTAATGTCATTTCATGAACTTTTACAATTTAATGTTAAGTCAGATTTGAATCATTTGGCATTTTCCTATTTCAACTTGGGCTATTTGAAAAAGTTCCGCTAAAATTTTTTTACACATTAATTTTACAGCAAATTTGATTTTATAGTTTGGCTTATTTTTCTTTTTTTCTCGTTAGCAGGTGGCAGATAATTTGACTGATGCAAAAAAACATATGCGGAATTTCAAGTTTGGTTACTAGCAGTAAAAAAGAAAACATGGCAGCAGAAACCTGCCATGTATGTTCAGCACAATCTCATGTGTTACAGACATCAGAATCTAGTGATGTTGTGGAGGAGAACAGTGTAACAAACGGAGAAAGTACAGTAGCATTGGATCCACATTCGCAAGATGTGGACCATCACCACACCTTTGTCTCCTGTGGACAACTGCTACAGGTTTTGGGTGACCGCTTTTACTGGATGACTTGTGGACGAAATCTAAAGCTTTTAGCAGATAGATTCTACTACCTGCAGTTGCTTGTACAAATCACTACTGGAGGGAATATCACTCAATAAGATTAACTAAAAAATGCAGATTTTTTTTTTTTTAATTTCTGGCTGTTGACATTCAAGAGCTCTGAAAACAATATACAATAATATATTTACAAAATTAAATGCAAGTGAGTTTTCTTCTGCCAAAAACAGGTTTAGTATGAGAAATATCAAGATCAATCTTTTCAATAAACTATGAAATCTTTTTATAGATTTGTTAATCTTTGGAAAAAAATTATGCATTCATTGCAAAATCTTTTGATATAAAATTGCTTTTTTTTTTTTTTTTTTAGAAATGTTAAAAAAAAACAACATGCCCATTGGAGCATAAAATGATACCTTCTAACATTTATTGCTTAAATATAATTAATTTATATGAATGCTGTTTTTTAATAAGAATTTAATTAATATATTAGAAATAAAATGTACAATTTTTTGAATAGATAAAAGTTTAAAAACTCATGAAATATGATTGCCATTGTTTTATCTGTAAACATTATTGCAGTGAATGTATTGATATCAATATAAATTTTGTTTAAAGACAATTTTCCCTGCAATAATTTCTGCATTTTAAAGATACAAAAATTATTGCAAAAGAAAGATCATTGCTTCCATCCCAAACTGAGTATCTTGTTTTTTTTTTATGTTGATCAGAATTCTATAATTTTTTCTTAATTTCAAAAATGATCTGTGGAGAAATGTTTTTTATTATTTTAAATAAAGATACTAAATTAAATGAATGTGCATTTTCATATGAATTTGGGGCTTTTCATTGCAAAAATATCTTTATCATTGTATGAGAACATAAATTGAAATATACTGAAATGCATAATGATAAATTTAAAATCGATCTTTGGTATAAAGTCCTTGGTAATTCTATAACACTTAAGTGTCATAAGATCAAAAGAATATTTTAAAAATTTAAATATGTAATACTAAGTTTGCAGAAAATTTGCCTTTGTTGCAACTTCACATGGAAAAATGTCAGAATTTTTCCTGATTAAATAGAAGAAAGATTTAACTCATTGCAACTGAGATGAAATGTCAATGTATTTTATAGTCTTGAGCAGAATATTTGCTTCAAAAGTTGATTCAGCCTCCTAGAATTAATTTCACATACCAATAATTTGAATTTATTATTTTCAGTAAGAACAATATGTCAGACTTTATTTTCAAGAAAAATTTATCAAGCATAACTAACATTTGAAAATATTTAATTTGCACAAGTAAATATTTAATTTTTTTTTTTTTTTTTTCAAAATTAAAGTAAGACATTTTCTGTTACTAAGCGTATTTCTTTTTGTTTTAATATTAAAACTTGTTTGATATTCACTGTAGGTTATATATCCATTATCATGATGCCATTGATTTGTAACAAATCAAAATGATTCCTATTATAATTATTATTACTATTTTATGATCTGTTGCTTTTATTTTGCATGTGATCATTTACCTGAATAGTGATGAGTGTTTGCTATGTATGAGCAATTGTATATCACTGCTGATTATATCAGTAGTTCAAACTGTTTATGTACCTGTTATATACTCTCTTATCACATTTTGTATATCTACAAATATTTAATAAAATTGATTTGTTAACTATTTGCTTTGTTGCTTTCCTGCTTCAAATTTTTAAAGTAAAATACTTTTGTTAGCATGGATTTTCATTTTTTTGTAAACTGCAATGTATTCTGATCTATATATACTTTATTTTATTCTTTGTTAACATGTTTGCTTGATTAATTGCAGTTATCATCTTTATTGACATTAAGCTGTAAAACAGTTGCTTTCCTGTTTCAGATACTTTAATCCCCCCTCCCTCTTTGGATAGTCTTTGTATCTTATTCCTATTCACCTGTGCATGCATTATTTATATACACTCTGCAGGATTCTTTTATTGAGGGGGGAAAAAAAACTTAAAAGGAAAACCATTGTGTTCTTTGTTTAAAATAAACTTTAAGTATTTTATTCCTTGCATATAAAGTTACAAACCATGTCAATCTTACACCTATCATTGAACCATATAAACAGTTGAGATTTTTTTTAGTTTGTAATTTGATGATGGCTATTTTAAATTCATTCCAGCACTTGTTTCCTTAAATTAAAATAAATTTTATATATGCTATTTCAAATTCTAAAACAAGAAAAAAAAGATTAACTTAGATTTAATTTAATGTCTAAAATAATTTTGTGCACAATATCAAGTATTAGAAAATATTTTAACTTGTGTATATAATACAATTTGGATTAGATAAAAAAATAAGCCTAGAAAATCTGCCAGTAGGTAAAAATCATGTCAATTTGTTCCATTGGTTAAATTGAAGGATTTAAATATTTTAGCTTTTTAATTTCTTCAACATTCTAATGCTGTTTTTATATTGTTGCTAACAACTATAAATAATGAAATTAAAAATGAATTTTGATTTTGGGATGATTTAAATTTTCAGGACAGTTCTGGGATGAAGGTGAAAAAGTTAGTCTGGAACCTAAGTAAAAGCCAGGATTTTGAATGATTGAGGCAGACTATCCACATTTAGACCATTGGTATAAAAAAAATTATTGGGGGCCTTTAGAGCAATATAGATGAACATTGTAAATTCACTAGGAATATGATATTCACTAAGTTTTGTCAACTCAGAAAATGATTTGAGGTTAAGATTTATATTCAATTTTCCATTGTCTAGCATTCCTAAACATAAGCCCTTATTTTCAAACTTGCCATCATTTCTTCTTTTATGTGTTGTGTCCTTTCAGGATGTAGGCAATCATGGCTCCCCACCTCCTCCTGTCTCCTGTAGCTCTCAGTAAGTTTTGTCTTTTTGTTATTTCTCCCAGACCCTGTTCTGCCATCCACTTGCTTAAGTCCATTAAGTATGTCATGCGTGGCTTTCCCTTGTCACCCTGTGAATATCAGATTTTCCAAGCTCTCCTTTCTCATTGTGTCACAGAAATTTCAGCTGCCTCTTTCTGATGTTAAGTATAAGTTTCCTCTTTGCATTTTTTCCAAAACCTCATTGTTGTTCACATGTTGGTCCATGATATCCTTAGCATCCTTCTGTAGAACCACACTTTTGTTGCCTTGTGTCTTTTCTTCATCCTTGAGGAAACCATTCAACATTCGCTACTGGAAAGGATGACCGATATGTAGCAGTTCAGTACTTTTTTTTTTTTTTTTTTTGTTACCAATGAAACCCTTAATACTCTCGTAATACTCTGCCTGGCTTTTGGAATGTATCCCAATGCATCTTCGGATCTCAGCATCACACTTTCTGTCCTGTCACAACACTTCACAGATATTTAAATTTCCACATATGCTTGATTATAGTGTCCCTGACCTGTAAATTACATTTCGGGTTCATCTTCTTGCTGATGACCATGCATTTTGTCTCGTAGTTTATGCTTAGTAGAGAGTGAGAAAAATGGACTATCTTCTGTAGGTTTTGTAGTTTCCTTTCCATGTCTGCTATCAGCACCGTGGATCAGTGTATCTTAAGATTGTGGCTGCCAATGATGAATCCTGGCAGGATTTCCAGTTCTTTCAAAATTGTCTCACTCTATAGGTTGAATAAATCCAGAGAGGACACATCCTTGCCTTATGCCCCTTTCTATTTTTGTATATCTGTTGCACTCATTTTTTTTATTTTTAATGCAGGCAGTTTGCTGCCAGTAGAGATTTTTGATTATTCTGTTTTTCCCCCCGAATATGTCAAGGTTGTTGAGCAGCTATAACAGATCTTTGTGGCATACTTTGTCAAACATCTTTGCATAATCTATAAAACACAGGTGCACTTTCATCTGCATTTATATTGCTCATTTTGATAACATTCTGAGCATGAATATCGCTTTCCTTGTTCCAGTGTCTTTAACGAACCCACACTGTTCTTGTCCTATCTGGCCTGATTCCGTTGTGCGCTCTAGTCATCAGAATACAGATGATGAGTTTTATTATGCGACCCATTAGGCTGATTGCTCAGTGGAGTTCACATTCATTTGCGCCTGGTTACTTATGAAGATAGATCTGCTTAAATCTTACGGTATATGCCCACTGTTGTAGATTTCGTTTATTATTTCTGTAATCTCGTCTATGCCCAAATCATAAGGCTGTCAGCATCTCAGTTACAATTCCATCTGGTCCTGTTGCCTTGTTTCTGTTCAGTTTGAGCATTCCATCCTTAGATTTTATGCAGCCTGTTGATGAGCATGTCTTCTGTCCTGTTAGTTGCCTTATTTGTTTATGCATATCACCTTTGTCTGTGGTGCTCAACCTCGCTATTTCTGCACATTTTTCATTTAGCCACTCTTCTTTAGCCTGCCTGAAAATAGAATTGAAATGGGGAACTGTAAAGATTTGATAGCTAGTCATCAAATCTTAGTAATTGATAGAAAATCTGAAATAGAAAAAACAAATAAAACCAATGAATCAAATTAAATCACGAGGAAAAAAGCTACCAAGTGATTCTATAAATAAAAAAAAAAATGAATGCAATATCACTAAAGATTAAAGAATGATTGATGCTTTGATTGGAAAATTGTGAATACAAGAATATAAGGCTGCATTTTTGTCTGACATTCCAACACTGATGGAAAACCTATAAAGTTTGTTGGTATTGCCTTTGATAATGATACTTCAATTCCCAAACCATGCCTCACCCATGAGCCATCATTGATTGAAGGCTTTGTTGCTGGCATAATTCTTGATTTTTGCAGCAGCATGTGTATAAAATTGAAGAGTAAATTTTTCATTTGGTATTTATCTGAGGAAAACATTTCTAAGGGATTGATTGCTGATACCATTGCTAGTCATATTAAACTCGTTCAATACTGATGATAAAACAAGATATAATTTTTCTTAAGATGTTAAAATTAGAAAAAATGTCTTAGAAAGTTACAATTCAGAAATTATTGATCACATTCTTACATTAGAGATTTTTTATAGAAGTGGTCATTTACTCTTGTTTTCTCTCCTAAAAATGACATGGTTATAAATTTCTCCAAAAATAACCAGTATAACAGAAAAATCACAATGGCATACAATAGCAGCAACAATAAGCACGATTGAAGATGGTAAAAAGGCATAAATACTTTGGTTCAAGAAATTGCATATTTTATTCATTATATGTAACGAAGAAAACTTATTTTTGGTATTTCTTGTCAAAATTTAGCTATTGTCATTAATAGTAAAAAATGAAATTCATTAAGCTAGATACTTGATACATTGACACATGGGGTTATTTGGTTATGATTTTAGTATGATTTAAATAGGTCAAAAAAAAAAAAAAAAAAAAATGAAAGAGGAAACAATTTTTGTAGCTTAGCATTCATTTAACATTTCCTTAAATCACAATATTTGTCAGAATAAAAAGATTTTAATTTAAAAGAGGAATCCTGTTCATAAATACAATCACAAATTGATCCCTGATTTTTTAGTGTTATTGGACTCAGCAGGTTTGATACTGATTACATCTTTGATATTTGCATATATATTTTTTTAAACTTTTTTTTTTTTTTTTTTTTGGTGGGTTGGGGTGCACATGCACAAATATTGGGGTATAATAATTATCTTACATGAAGAATAAATGCATATATTAATTTATGTAGATTTTTGTTCTTTAATTGAAAATTTAATTAATCCACTAGTTTATTTAACAGAAATTTTTGTTGCAAAAAGAAAAAAAATGTTTTCATACACAGAACAGAGTTATCTCTGCAAAAAGTCTAGGATTGATTTTACACTATTTATATTTTGAACATGATGCACCAGAAAAAAATTATTCTGACAAATGTCACACCTTTAGGGAGGTCTAATGAATGCTAATCTAGAAAAATTATTTCTATAAAAGTTTTTCCCTACTTTTGACAAGTGGACCAATCTTAAATAGTGACACATTTCTTATTTTATAGTGTAGTGAAAGAAAGTTTTCTTGCATATGTAAAATTGAAGTGAACTAAATTATAAAATTTGTTGATATAAATCTGAATCCCTTGCTTCATGCTGCCTTCATTTAGAGGGCCTAAATTTATTGCTTCTAAAAAATTGAGCTGAAATGCTTTGGCATGTTTAACTCAAATTTATGACGTTCTACAGAAAAAAAAAAAAAATTGTTAAAAATAAGGACAATAAAAGAACAGGATTTCCAAAAGGCATTGTGATTGACGTTTCAATTATATTGTTGAAGATTTAAATTGATTCAATATTGTTATTATATCTTTTTAACAAACATCAATTTGTTTTATTCATATAAATAAATCTATTGTGAAGTCCTTTTGGTAAAATGGTAGAGAAAAAACAACAATAATCAATACCTATAAGTAATTTAGTAACTCAGCTGAGTTTACTATTATGAAATCATACCATTAAATGTTTATGTCTCTGCTAGAATGCACTAGGATTTGAAAATGAGGTTAACATTGATAAGATAAATATAAACTCACAATTTAAAAGTAAAAAAAAAAGTAACAGGAAGTGATGTCTAGAGACTGTTAGTAGTTTATCAGTTGGGAAATATGAGCAAAGTGTTTAGGTTTCTGGTAGGACGATAAGGAGAAACGTATAGAGTTTCACTTGTTTACTATTTTAGTTTTAGGTGTAAAACACTGCAAATAATCATTGGTAATAGATCAGCCAGTTATCTAGTGATTAATGATTAGCTGGAATAATAATATCTGTACGTCAATATACTTGGAAATGCACTTACCAGTTATCACTTTTTCAGTTGTCAAAGCACCAGGCAGAGTTTGAACAATATATATGTTGGTTACGAACAATGTAGACTTAAATGTTTGTAAATAATTATGTAATCAGTTTGATGACAGTACAAAAAAATTTCATATAGATTTACAAATGACACAATGTAAAAATAAACAGTGAAAACTGAATACACAGGACACTTATTTATTTATTGATAGAATTTATACATCTTAGAAAAGAAAAAAAAAAAAAAAATCAAAATATGAATTGGCACAAAATTGTAATTTTATTTATTATTATTATTATTTTTTTTTTTTATTAAGCTTTATCAACAAATAACAGGGCAATACAATTATTACTAGAAATTTTCAGTGGGGAGGGGAAGAGTTATGAAAGGATCAACCTCTGCTCTATTTTCATACATAAAATGCAATACAAACATACAAATCCTTCAATACTGTAGATTTTATACACTTGCTGTTTTAACCAAAGCAGCAATCAAATAGAGATAATAAACCAAATCCATGTTCTAAATTTAATCAATGGTTATGATTTCAATCAGTAGTTCATGTAGAAATCTTTCAGAATGTAACCAGAAAGAAAAGGTAGATATTTATGGTGCATTGCTTTTTTTTTTTTTAAATTTATTATTATCTTTGGCTTGGTTTTTGCTTAATAGAGCATCAACCACTACAGGGTTATTTAAGGCCAGATAGAGGTTTTGAATCGTGGTTGTTTTGGGTATAGTTTGATGTTATATGTGGATCTTGATAGTTTTAGTTACAGGTTAGTTGTTAAGTTTTTTTTTTTATTTTTTTTTTTTTTTTACTTCTTTTTAATCAGTTATTAGAGATGCTGGTTTCTAATACAAGTTGGTTATTAGAGTTTGCATTATTATTTTTTGTGGGGATTTTTATGAAGTCTGAAGGGTTCTTTTTCCTTTTTTTCAGTTTTCAAAATATATTACAAGGTTTTATATGGTTTTGTTGGGAGAATTTATAGTTTTATATTTTGGTACAAGTTTGATTTCTTTTAAGAAGCTAATGATATTGTTTGGTTTAGTGTTTTGAAAGTTCTTTTGTATTATTTGCTTGATAATATTTTGTTTGGGTTTGATTGAGATGATGGCAGCTGATGAACATATATTTGACTGTGAGAAGTACATGACACCTATAGCATTATGGGGGAGTTTCATTTTTAGTAAATGTGAGTGTCAGATGTGTATGACCTATTCAGAATCTGGACCAAACTATTTCCTCCTGTCTTATTTTTGTGAAACCTCAGCCATTCTCCTATAGTTGATTGAATTTTTATTTTGTAATTAATTTTCATGTATGTACAAATGAAAATATTTATTTTAGGTACTTAAAAATTAGTCAGACTTTTATATTTTTGGGGTTATTAAAAGAAATGCTACTAATAGTACCCAAAATGTATTTTTGGTAAGATATTAAATAAATGTATTGATTTGAAATAAAACAAATGAAAATTTATTTTAATACAGATTCTCGTTTGTGCTTCTAACAAAAAAAAAAAAAAAAAAAAAATTAATGTAAACATTGAGAATTTTGGTAAAGAGAAACTTATGTTCCTAAAATAGTAAATTACAAATTAAATGCATTTATTAATCAAAATAAATGTTATCAAAACAGTTGTCTATAGTTAATAAATCTGCTTTTTTTTTTCTTTTTTTTTCAGCTATTAAATAAATCTTCATGATTTAAGAGGACATTTTATCACTGATATAAAAAATAAAAAGATGATTCTTAAAAACAAAAAGCATAAAATTTCAATGTTTATAACATTTTTTTATATAAGAAAAAGAGTTCCTGGATCAAAATTTTTAGTAACTCTTGACAATGTCTTTTTTTATTCATTTTTTTGTTTTTCATTTTTTTTTTTTGCACAACCATCAAGTAAAGATAAATGTAAAAAGAAGTATATAGAATTTAATTTCATTGATAAAACAAAGAACTAGAGTAAACAGTTGGAACATCTCAACTGTCTAAAGTTTTTATGAATGAATTCCATTTTATAAATGTTGAGAAGCATTCTTTGCTTAGCAAATATCAGCAGTATCAAAGATCAGATGGTTTTTGTGCCAATGAAGTAGTTCTACACAAATGCATGTGTAAATCTAGAGAAGGAAAAAAAAAGTACAATATAGGGAGTATTGGCAGTATGTGTGAATTCTGAACATGCCTCCATTAGAAAGTATTAGTTCAGGCATAGATGAAACAAATGATTACAAACTAAAGAAAATGTAGTTACAGAAGTCAGCAATGGTTTAGCATTAGCAAGACAACTTAGGTTAAGTCAGACACAACCACACTTATAAGACAACAATTTATAAACTTTCACACACCCAATGCATCAGCACACCATGTACAGTTGAATCATGTGCATTATAATTAGCTACTGTGGAGAAAGAGTCAGGTCTTAGTATTTAGCATTAGTGACTGACTACAGCCATATTGGGTTATATGCCTATAGTAAATGTTATTACATTTATGCAACCTTCATCTTTAATTCTAAAAATTATGTACACAGCTAAATGGTTTGCATATATTAGCTCTTTTTAGTATTAAATAAAACAATAGCTTTATGGACTATATACAAATATTCACAGACATCATAGTCATTTAGAATATTTTAAATTCAGAAACTAATATAAAGTAAAATGTAGATTAACACAATTTTTAAATATATACATAATTTGATAGCATTGGGATCATTTGATAATGTAAGAGAAGAGGTTTTTTTTCTGAACATTGAGAAAACAGTATAACTAAGAGAAGGTATCTTGATTTTCCTCATTTTATGTAAAATTTATTTTCATTAGTAAAAATTAAACTATCATAGTAGAACTGCATATAAGATGTTTTTTTAATAGCACCAGGTTGACAAAGTAAGAATAGCAAAATACAAGAGTGAATTAAAACTAATTTATGCACCAAGTTAAACTAAAAACAATTTAAATTAGTAGTTATTTTAATGTAAGTTTTCATCTCAAAAATATGTCTTGTTAGAGAATAATATTCTATATTATAAATAATCTTTTTGGACATATAAAATTAAGCAAAATAAATTAATATTACATTTTAACCAATCCTTTAATCTTTAAATAAATATTTAAAATAGGATCATTTTCTAAAGTATTGGAAATGCAGGTTTTGATCAGAATGCATAAAAAGAAAATGTTGCTTTTTATTAACATGTTTCTATAATGAATGTCCCATTTTGTCTATTTTGCTATTCACTGACTGTAGGCTGATAGTCTTTTGAATTTAAACTTTATTGCTAATTTTACATATGTAATTCTGAATTGTATTTTGTAGTTTTAACTGCGAATTAAAGGTTCTTCCCTCAGTACCTAGATTTGACACATTTACATTGCATTCTGTTAATATATGTATGCATAGAAAAAGTGTAGTTTCGGTTACAAAGCAGCAATAATGTTAACATTTTACCATGTATTGATAATACATAAAATCAGATTGAAAACATTTGTCTGCAATGAACTATTCATTTATGAGTATTCAATAATTGCAACTCTCAACAATAGCCATATATTAAAAATCAGTTTATATTCACTAAAACAATTTTTCCCCAATTCAATGAGATTTTAAGAAATTATAATAGCTACAACACTAATTTAAAATGACAATAGTTACTAAGTTAGGATTATTTTCTTTGAGAAAACATAAGTCCTGTAGTCATAAGATAGTTCCATAAAAAATATATAGACTCAATAAACAAACGTCATATCTGGATAAAATACAATGTGAATCTGGCACGGGAAAGGAAAAATGCATTTATATATACATATATAATTTTTCATGTGTACCAAATTTGAAGAAAGGTATGTCTAAGTACACAAATTGAAGAGAGCCTGTAATTCAAGTTCATTATTTAAAGAATAAAATAAGCAAGTAAATTTTTAGTTTCTGTTCAAAAAATATTCTGGACAAGACATTTATTTCATTCTGATGAAATGAACTTTAAAGATATCTTAAAAAAGAAAAAAAGTTAATGATTAAAAACACTGAATTTCATTTGAAAAGAAGATTTTAAACATTGATGATCATTTATTGGACAGTCTAATGAGTGCTGATGAACATTTGATGGTCTAATGAGTGATAAAAGTTTATTTGAAAGAAATCAGATGTTAAATGATTGTTTTATTTTTTTAAAAATTTGATGATAATGCAAACCATTTAAAGCAAAATCAGGTTATGAATATATTTAGGTCATCTGTTTTCTGGGATGCAGTCTTAAACATTGATATTGTAAAACTGGATAATTAGAAAAAAATATGGTAGTTTAATTTGGATAAGTTTAATGTTATAGAAGAAAATTTTTTCTTTCACTGAACATTAATCAAAAAAGAAAAAGGTTTATTATACAATTCTAGAAACTGAAATTAAAGATGCAGTTTTAATAAAAACTTTTTTTTTTATATATATTAGTGACATCAAGATAATATAAATTGTGAATCTGTAAATGCAATTTACTTGATGCCTGTGTAAACTGGCTAGATTGTTAAAGTTTCTCAATGCAAATTTGATGAATACTAGTAAATCCCAGCAGGAAATAGTGTACAGGTATGGTGAAATCACCTTAAATCTGAGAGCTGTATTCCTGAATAAAAAACATTGCTTTATCATTCAACGTTTTAAAAAGAATATTATAATAATTAAAATGAAAATAAAAATCTATAAAATAACTTTTTACAAAGTTAAATTATTATATATCTTTTTAAGTTATGATAAATTTATACTTAAAAAAAAAAAAAAAAACCTTGGTAAAATAAATGTTTTAAAATTAAAGTAATTTTATAGAAGTTTTTTTTTTTCAGTTAAAAATTTAGGTGACAGATTTTGTATTTTAATTGATATTTTTTACAATGACTTATTTAAATAAAAAATCACTATGTTAAAAAATTTAATCAATAAAAATTAAATTGAATGATTTGTGATTGGCAAATTCAGTTGATCTTGATGTTCAACTTCTCAATGTAGTCAGTTAGGAATGTGCAGTCAGAATTGATTTGGGATTTATTTGCTCTTTTTGAACAGAGCCACTTTTATTCTATAACTGATTGTCTGAGTCATATACATAACAACACATTAGGTTTTCTATTTATTAAAAAAGGCATTAGAATGATACTTTATAGGATATCAACTAAAAGTAAATAATGTATGGTACCCATAACCATAAATTTGATTAAAAATATCATGCATAAAGTGTACTCATAAGAAGAGACCATTTAAATAATCAATTGGTCAATAAATACAGCTTTACCAAGGAATGATTTCTATTTTCATTTTATATGGTCACATATTGAAAGCAAAGTTTATATTTTTGTTTATTTGGGATTAACCAACTAGATATTTTATTTTCAGTTTATTATTAGTATTTTAAAATAAGCTAAATTTGCTTTCTTGTTTTCATTCTCCAAATGTGTTAAACATCCCAGTAAGATCACTAAACTCTGAAGTGGACTGGTCAAGCATTGGGAACATGTTATTAAATTCTTCAGGTTGCTGTTGCTGTTGTTGCTGAGCTGCAGTTGGATTGGCTTGAGATGAGCCCTGTTGAGTATGATCACCCCCATTGTTTGACCACTGTTGCCATAAGGACTGGCTACCTACAAAACAACCAATATCACATTCATAAACAAAAAGTAAAAATTAGTAATAAAAGATATTGGCACTGTGATGCTTGTACTGACCCTCCTAAAATTGTTGCAATCTGACAAATGTCTAGAATAAAATTTATTTTTCCAATTTCAAATGTCTTGTAACAATTTTGAAAGAAAATTTTAATTTTATATTAACAAAATTGTCTTTCAGGAGAAAATTTACTATATTTGAATTACAAAAATATAAACTAGGAGAATAACTTGTAGCTGAGAAAAATACTAATGGAATTTAGTTATATATAATATTGACAGATACACAAACTTAAAGACTAAACTTTATTTTAAGCACCACAATTGAAAGAATGCAATCCTTCAATATTATTGCTCTGTTTTTATACACACATCAGACATTTATTTTTGTTTTCATTCCTTAGGAAAATGATAAATACTAATATCTACCGAGTGTACAGAAAACATCTCTCAGGAATGTGTTTTATTAACATTTGAGATTAAGGAGATTTTGTTGCATTGTTCTGCTTGCCATAAAAAGCACTTAATATCTCTGATTTTGGACTTGGATACTGACCACTGGTGTTAATAGGAAACATGTCATTTTTGTGATTGCATATAAATAACTTCATGTGATATTTATTCTATCCCATGGACAATGTTTGAATGTTATCAACCCTTCTTTAACTCTCTATTCTACAAATATGAAAAGAGAAAAAGTAGAAATTAAGGTTTAAAATTTTATGAACAATAAAAGAAAATTCTGATGTTTGGCAGTCTTCAAGCAACTAAAATTGCAAATAAAGTGTCAACATCTCATACCTAATTCATTTGCATTAAATTTTAATTTATTTGCTACCATCTGTTTTGAGTGATTTTTTTTCATGTTTTGACATTTTATTGTTAATTTTTTCTCACTTCTATCTTTCACTAAGAAAATATAAATTTGGCAAAAATAAAAAGTTAGGCTAAAGAAAATGAAATATAAAATGTTCTAATTAGAAAATAATTTAAAAGCTCAAATTGATTCCTATAGTTTATCATTTTTAGGATAATTTTACAAGAAGAAATTTTTTTGGGGTAGTAAATACACTGAACATGCTAAAGCATTATACAAATGTAAATTGTCAAAAGTTGTTCTACTGCATATCTATATTTACTGTATGTTTGGTTAAAAACACAAGAAAGAATAGCAAGAATAAAAGGAAATGGAAAGCTGTTACAGTAGTGAACTGAACTAAAATATTTTTCTTTGAAATTCTTTAGACAACTAGAAAAATCTCTCTAAACAGATTCTTGAAAACAAAAGATGAAACTCAGTATGAATTGTTCAATTTTCCAAAAGACAAACTACATATAACATTTTAGAAAATAAAAAAAATGCTGATAAAAATCAAACTTCTGGTGAAACTAACAAAATATATCAATTAAAAAGATACAGGCACAAAAAGAAAGAGAGGGAAAGAAAGAAAAAGAAAATATATTTTAAAACTATGTGATTTAAAAAAGTTCATTTTATCAGGTACTTAACCTCATAACATGAACTTTTCCAAATCCCAATTTAAACTTTTTTTTTCTGGGGAAAAAGGAATAGAATTATGTAAGTTTAAAAAAAAAAAAGTAAATATATGAGTGTTAATTCTGAAGCTAATGAAAAAATTAAACAAATTCTCTGAGATGCTTAAATGCATTGTTGAAAGAGAGCAACAAATGTTACATTCAAGATTTTTTGGTCTTTTTTAACTAAATTATGAAATTCTTCATGAAGTTAATGATTTTGAATATTCATATTGATTAGGTGAAATGACAGACTTTTTTTTTGAATTGTCAAACAAAATATAATGAAAATATATTAAAATATGTGATGAAATTATATGTCAATAGTGGGTACTAATGACTTCAGTTATTAATATATATTGATACTGATGTTTAATCAGAGCAATAGGCAGCTGCAACAAACTTAACAAATAACAGTTAATAAATCTTAAATTTTGTTTCAAGTATTTGAATATCTGTCTGAGATAAAGAATCAACATGGATCATTTTCAAAAAATCAAGATCCAATAAACTAAATATAAAAATACCTCTTTAACAGATATAGATACTGCAAGATGGTAAGTAAAGGGAGCAGGAGTTGTCATTTATAGGAAAGGAAAAAATACTTGAATTTATTGTATCCAGCCATTTATTTGGAGTGAAGAGTTAGTAAGAATAGTGGTTGCTGCAGCTTGGACATAGAAGTGGAGAGTTAAATTTGACTTACATTTATAATCTGGTAAGTTGAAACCTACAGGCGGCAGATCTGGAAACCAAAATATAAGAATGACTACTGGGGAAAGCCTGTATATTGTCAATCAAGAAATCCTCTCAATAGAAACACTGCTGTCTTATATTAAGCAATAATAGGCTGTGCAGGCAGATTCAATAATTTGGTAAAAAAGAGGAATTATATGTACAATCTATAGTGAAAGGACTAAATTATTTGACCAAACATTGAGATCAAAAATTCTTCCAGTAGATTATATAACTAAAATATACAGGTTTAAAACAACAAGCGCAAAATACAAGAATTGTACTTAAAATTATTAACCCTAATTAATGGGAAGATACTGTAGGGTCATTAATTAAAATATATCCAATAAAGATAAAATTTACAAATGTTTTATTGGCATATCTCTGATCCTTCACTTACTAATAAAGCTATGATGGTTTCCAATAAAGATATTGCAATTCCTCTTCAGGAATTTTTTGTAGATACTTTAAATGATATATTCTTAATTTTATCAGTTTGAGATATAAACATGTCATATATATATATATATATATATATATATATATATATATATATATAAGTTAAATAAATTAATATACATAATTAAATCCAATTTTTTTCGGTTATTGGTGAAATTTTTATTCAAAGTACTTTTTAAGTAGTACAAAATTCATGGTTGATATTTCTTTTTAGGCATGTTAAAACTATTATAAAGAATCATTTACCTCTATATTTGTAATGGATGAATTTGTAATTAAAATAATTCTTACAAAATTTCATGAAAAAAAAAAAAAAAAAAAAAAAAGAAGAAATTCTATAATTTTGCTTAATTTATGTTACAAATATTTAACAGCTGACTTTGATAAAAACAAATCTTTATTCTAGTTTTTGAAAATGAGAATTTTTTTTTTAATTTGATCTAATTAGCTATTTTCTTTCTATAAAAGAATACTTAAAATATTTCCAATGAACAAAATGTTTTTCCTTCTAAATAGAGAAATATTTTAGTTTCAATTATTCTGATCAAACCACCTATAATTATAAACTACATTCTACAATTTCATTTTTCCTTTGAACTAAAAATATCTTGAAAAAATGGGTTTTACACCCCATCTTCATATAAATAAGAAAAAATTATAAAGATAAGGAAATATTTTAATGCAATATCAAAACTGCTATTCTTAAGATCATAAAATTATATAAAAAAGTCATTATGGAATATTAAGATGTTCTGAAATAATAACAAAAAAATTATCTTATACAAAATAAGTTGCTTTGTCACATTAGAAAAATTACACTTTCAAGAGAAATAAAACTGAATAAAAATCTTACAAAAACAAAACTAAATTTCATGATTTACCATTGTTTAAAGTAACAATATAAACTATGATAAAAAAATCTCATCTAATTACATCATCATTGTAACTTTAGCATAAACTTTTTACATCTATTTTTAATCAGATATAAAAAAAATAAAAAGGAATAATTTTACATTTAACAATCTACAAAAAATATTTATATGTATGAGGAGGTACTGAAAAATTCTCAGCTTGAACCAATTCCCCAAATCCCTATTTCAATAACTAAACATTTGTGTAAAAAACTTTTCTGTAATACTCAATTTTTTTAAAATTTTATTTCAGCCATCTAGCTACTTTCAGATAATTATAGGTGAACAGTATAATAAAGTCTTGTGTAAACTTGAATATTAAATATATTATATATAATTATATTATTTGATAAAAATCAAATATTCATGATGTAGGAATTCAACAGGATTTGCAAAGAACAATCAATAATTACTATATATCACTGTACAAGACACTATACTTTTAAATATTCACATAAAAGCAACAGTTTTGTAGTTGAAACAGTGTTCAATTAAATATAAACAATTCTAATGTCATTTTTCAACATACCAGGAGAACTGTTGTCTGGACTCATTTGATTGTATCCTGGATTGGTGCTATAGTCGGCTGAAGGCTAAAATAGAAAAATGTAGAAATATATATGTATATATATGTATTTTATTGCTGACATCAAAATACAGCCGAAAAGAATGTAAACAGAATTTGCCAGTTAATTGAGGACAAATTATAATATAAAGAAAAACAAATATACTCAATAGAAAAAAAAAATCAGTATACTTTCAAAAGGGATTTAATATATAATTAAATAAAAAAATCAGTGTATATTCAAAAGGAATTTGCTTCCAATCTGTTGCAGGGAACAAATTCCCTGCATCAGATTGGAAGCTTCCATGTTAATGCTCTTGATATATCTGATAGAGAAATGAGAATGATAAAATTTGGTGCATACGCTGTAATATTGTTAGGTTATCTTCCATTTATGCTTAGCTAAAAATATCAGTTTTCAAATGCCTGGCACATTCTGTTGTATTTAGTGTGTGGGGGATACAATGCTTTTTATTTTAAATGTGAAACATCATTTAATTTTATATTCAAAGTTTTTCTTTTATTTATATTATTAAAAAGATATTGATAAAATTAGATTTTGATAGTATTTTTTACAAAAGATAAATTATTTTTGTCAACTTTTAAAATAAAAAGCATAACTAATATTTCTTTTTCATTTTTTGCTATTGTTAATCAATTCCCTCAATAATCAAAATTAAAGACTAAATAGGTGAAATCTACCATGTTTTTCCATGTTTAAATAAAAAATAAATTAAAAAAAACAAAAGGAGAATCAGATGGTTTGAACAGATTAAATTGTAAAAATAAATGAAAATAATTAAAATAGATATTAAAAGAAAATTTCCATGCATTAGATTTATTCTAAATAAATTTTAATTTTTAAAAATTTATATTCAAAGAAACAACTTTTACTTAAATTTTATTTAAGAGAGACTTTCTGATTATACGTATAATGTTAATAATTCCGTCAGTAAAGTTTGCATTAATTTATGACCACTCAAAAATTTCTTTGCCTTGATTTTCAATGCACAATTAAAAAAATTTAGCAGTTAATTTAAAGTTCAGGTCAAAATCTACAAATTTTGTGTTTAACCATTAACTTTTTCTTCTGCTTCTTATCAGAATTATTTATTTCATTAATGTGGAACATGATTAAGTTGGAGAGTAGTGAACAAACCGTAAAGTCAATATTATATATATATATATATATATATATATATTTATTATAAATTAACCGATTTAAAAATATGGTTTCTTTGCTACACAGGAATTACCATATTTCAAAAACTGAAGCTAAAAACTTCAAATTTAATTATATAATCAAATTAAAACCATTAGTTCTGTTTCATCTTCAAGTGAATTTTGGAATAACTTATTTTTAAATTTACTTAGTTTTAAAAGAACATACATTCATAATTTTTTGTTTTCGAGGATAAGTGCAAAAAAAAAAAAAAAAAAAATGATACTGATACATAAAGGTGAGCAATGGATAAAAAATTCTTATGACCACTTTGACATTACAATGGGATCACTAGATTCAGCTGAGTCTTCTGATCTTTTAGGTCTTTTTATATACAATCTCACAGAGTACTGTGAAATTACTATAACTGACATTGGTTTATACAGAGACGACGGACTTATGGTTATAAAGAACTCTACTAACTTTAAAATTGATAGAATTAGAAAGATATCATATAAAGAATTTAAATGCTTGAACTTAAAAATTACGGTAAACACTAAATTAAAAAAAAAGTTAACTTTCTTGATATAACATTAGACTTAATGAAAAATGTATACATACCTTATAAAAAACCCAATACTAATCCTTTATATATACACCCTAAATCTAGTCATCCTCCATCTATAATAAAGCATATACCTTTATCTATCAAAAAAGAATAAGTACAAATTCAGCAAGTGAGAAGATTTTCTATGAGTATATTATTTTTTATAATAAAGCTCTAAAAGATAGTGGCTACAAAAGCCCAAAACTAACTTGTATAAAAAAAAGGAATATGGAAAGCATAGAAAAAACAGAAGTAGAAAAATAATTTGGTATACACCCCCATACAACCAAATGGTAAAGAATATTAGGACAAAAATTCCTTGCATTAATCGTTAAACATTTTCCTAAAGATAGTAAACTCAGTACTATTTTCAATAAAAATACACTAAAATTAAGTTACAACTGTACTGAAAACTTAGAGAAAATTAATAAGAAACTGTAGCAAAGAGTCAAATTCTACAGTGTAAGGGACGCAACTCTTTCCGTCGGAAAATGTCTGACACGATGCAACACAAAGCAATGTACACCGAACACGGGTGTAATGCCCTTCAGCCAATTTCTCCAAGCGACCTGCTTTTATGGAGCCCAGACATACCTCATTAGCATGTGTGTAACGCGACTTTGCGTGACTGCACGAGACCGTGAATATTAAAAAGTCACAGACGCCATCTTGGACCCTTTCTTTCTTTTCTCAACCCAGATGCCAGACAGACGCAAGGGCATTTGGGAGGTAAGCCATTTCTATTTTCCCCACACACCACCCTGATCTCATGATCAGAGTTGACAGGAAGGCGGTGATCGCTTTCGACAGGTGCTTCTTCGAAGAGGGACGCTGCAAGCCTCATCACCGCTTGTGCTCCTGTCCGCAGTCTGAGGGTCGAAAAACACCGCGTCCCTTGGAAGGCTACCGATATCTGAGTCACTGCCTGATGGAGCTGGCGTGAACCAGAGCGATGCCTCTCTGGTCTCAGATTCCGAATCGCTCTGGTCGTCCAGCGGTGGTTGCAGCTGCGTCGCCGGCTGCAGGTCCTTAATGTGACGGGGCACACTGTCGACCCGCACCACCTGTGGGCTGATCACGTCCAGTTCCGTATTTCGTTGTGCACTTTTTTGCGCGGGTTTTTAATCCAGACGACATCACCTTTCTTCAGCCTCTCTCCGGTTACTTTCAGTTCCGTCAGCGGGTTGGTCTCTATGCCCTTTACTCTGACGTGGTATCTATGCAATGTGTCGGCGTGAGGGTGAGACATCATCCTTCGGGTCACGTTGTACCGTAGACTGCCTCGACACCACGCAGCCCGTTCTGGCTGCGGCGGTCTTGACGGTCCTGTGGTTCTGCTCGATGATCCCATTTCCACCGGCACGGGGAATACTGGAACCGTAGGTGCACTCCACAGCCATCTGCAAACCTCCTGAACTGCTCACTGGTGAATGCGGTGCCATTGTCGGTTAATATCTCCGTTGGGGGGCCATGTTCAAGGAAGATACTGTTTAACTGACGGATGATAGTGGCTGCATCTTGCTGACGCAGCAGCCGCCATATCGCAAACCTGGATGGACCGCAATCAATGAGTGTCAGGAAATCCTTGCCGTTGTGGTGAGTAACGTCTATCGCCAACTGGCTCCAGTGGCTCCTCACGCTCAGCTGCCCTTTCTTCCAGTGAACGAGTGCTGGGTCTATAGACTGGCACGCCACGCAGCTTCTGACCACTCTCCTGACGTCTGTCTTTTGTACACCTGGGTCAACCAACTTGGCAAAATACAGTGCCCGCTTGACTCCAGGGTGCCCGCTTTGTTGGTGTACTTCTTTGATTCGATTAAATCGAATGGGACTCACGGACGCAGCGCAGGCGGGTTGCATGGGCTCAATAGCTTTCTTAGCGGCGTCAAGCCACCTTTGGGGCACTCTTGTTAAACAATCTGCCTTGTTGAGGCTAGATTTGACCAGGGACACCTCCATTGTCAGTGCGTACTCTTGCACTAGCTTCACGATCGTGTTGCGCCTTCGTCGGATAAGCATCTCGCTGGTGGCTTTAGTCCGCACCTCCTGGCTCCTCGTGGTAAGGGTATCCGAGATCCACTTATAAACGCAAGCGGAATCAGTGAACAGACGCAGGGTGGTCGACTTCCAGAGGATCGCCAAGTTGATCCCCTTGATGACAGCATCGAGCTCCGTTAGGTTTATGTGCTGGGAGTCCTTTTCGACGTAACCAGCAAGCATCTTCCACCACGGCTCCGCGGTGAACTATCGATACGCCGGTTGCAAGAGAGCTTGCGCCAACCCACACACCGAGGTCTTGGCTGTCAATGCACCATCTTCCCCCGCTGGGTCTTCTTTGCGTACTTCTAATGAGGACCTCCTCATCATGGTGTTGAGAGGGTGTCATGAACCGACATCCCATCCAGTGGTGACGCCAGATGCTCTCCGCTGATAAACGCCACCGCAACACGCAGCCAGCCACCTACAGGAAGGTGCCCAACTAACTTGCCGCACAAGGAAAATATGCTTCGCCGTATGACAACGGGGGGCATGTCTGGGAGTTTGTTTCCCCGTTTCCAATACAGAACGTCATCCTCTCCCCAGGAATATTTTTTAATGCAAACAAAATAATCTACGAACAGGCTTTAATGAAAAGTGGACATAACAATAAACTAGAATATATTAATATAAATGATGACTATAGAATACAAAATAAACATAGAACTAGAAGTAGAAATATATTATGGTTTAACCAACTCATAATTCTACGGTGAAAACTAAAATAGGCAAATTATTCTTTAGACTTCTCAAACAAAATTTCCCACAAACTAGTGCATTATATAAAATATTTAATAAAAACTATGTCAAATTAAGCTATAGTTGTATGCCTAATGTAGCTAGCTTAATTAATGGATACAACATGAGAAAAATTAAGGATAAACCATGTACAGCTCCTCCCAAATGTAATTGTAGGAATAAGAAAGCCCGTCCTCTCCAGGGAAAGTGCCAGCAAGTGTGCATGGTGTACCAGGTAAAAATATACAAGGATAGACTTAACAAAACTGATGAAAATCCTAAAGTATATATAGGATTTACCAAAAACAGTTTTAAAAAATGGTATTATAACCATATTAGTAGATTTAATAATGAAAAATTCAAACATAATACCACATTATCTACTTACATATGGAAAATTAAAAATGACTATAATAAAGACCACATTTTGAAATGGGAAATATTAAAGAAATGCCATAAATATAAAGCAGTAATAAGGTTTGTCCTCTATGCATAGAGGAAAACTTCGCCATCACTTTATTTAAAGAACCTAATAATTTGTTAAATTTAAAAACGAAAATTGTAAGTGTAGACATAGAAAACGCTGGTTACTACAATAGGTTTGTTTTCTTCTCGGTTTTTTTTTCTTTTTTTTTTTATTTATGTTTTTGAGTAAATATGTTTTACCCCCGCCCTTGTTGTGTTACTGTTTGTTTTTTTATTTTTTGGTCACATGGTCATGTTTTTGTGTTGTAGGCTATATATTTTCTGTTCTTATAGCACCTCTTTAGCCAGTTTACCCTGATGATCCGCGTAGGTGAAACCTAGGTAGGTTTGTCTGGCTCTTTAGGTTTACTTAGTTTGCTCTACTTGGCATATTGAGCACTTTGCTTAGTTATTTTTACTTTACTTGTGCCGGAGGTTTTTTTCTTTAGACTCTGAACTTTGATTCTAGACAATTATTTTCGCTGGAAGTACATGTTCTTAGTTCTTTCTTTTTTTTACCCTTTTTTTCCCTTGGATTTTGGTCTGTTCATTTACAAGGCAAAACACCTAAGGTTTTGCTGGACAAGTATAGCTGCTTATATTTATAAGATTATTAGTATTTTATATATATATATATATATATATATATATATATATATATATATATATATGATTCAAATGCAGGCTGATTCAGCAATATAAGTTATATAAACAGCTAGTATATAAATGAGGAGGTGCTAAAAAAAAAAAAAAAAAAAAAATCCAGATTCCAATTTTCCACTGTATATAACAATTTAAACTTTAGTTTATTCTTTTTTGCCATGTACCTTTCAAGTCAGTGATAAAAAGCAGTCTTACTTGAATTAAAATATTTGAGTAGTGGCTTCACTTAAATCAGTTTTGTTCAATGTTTTAGAAATCATATGCATATATAGTCCTACTTCATACTGCCACAAACAGTATGAGTTGAGCATATTAATTATACACAAAAAATATATGGTATAGAGAATACATGATTAAATTTACTATTAAAACACAACCCACCTATGTAAATAATTTTGTACAATGTAAAACAGTAGAGGACAAGTTTATTATTATATATTAATCTAAATGGACTAGTGTCCTCATATTGGTTGTTACAGTCAAGTTTCAACCAAGTTGAGAACACTAACCTGAATAGAATAATGTATAATAATAATATAATGGTAATACCCTATATCATATTCAGATGAAAATTACTAAACTAAATATCAGAAATTATTACAATTTTTGAGTAAAATTAATTTATAAAAATTGAATGCTACATTCTGGGTTTTTTTTTTGTTATTGATGGCAAGTTTTAGATGGAGATTATATTATTTATTGCAACATTTTAAACATCTGAAAAAGATTTGGGAATAACATGCAATTTTGTAGGTTTTTCTTCAAGGTTGAATATGTAAACCTAGTGTCAATGTTTACAATACTAATTTTCAAAAATTACCTTTTGACATCAATGAAGATTTTAGGATTTGCAACCTATACAGAAATTCAGTAATAGTTCATTTAAAAAATATAACCAAGAACAAAGATGTTTAATCAAAAAAAATAAAAAATTTTTTTATAACAATTACATGAAATTTCCAGGCTTATAATAGGATATGCTCATACATTAGTTTTCAAGAAAAGTTTTAAACAGGATTAATTTTAATTCCATAGACAGTTGATATAATAAAAACAAACAAGAATTATTATGAAAGAGTGAATTGTATTCAAATAACATGTACGTACTTGTCCTTGTGTATATGCTCCTTGATTGGACCAAGCAGTACCACTCATCTGACTTGGACTTGGGTTTGGGTGTCTAACCAAGGATGGCATAGTTGTGGCTGGTGACACTTGAGAAAGTGACATTGTGGCTGTAGCAGTGTGGCTGGGGTACTTCATAGTGGATTGAGAATTATAACTATAGAGATCTTGTTGAGGCACAGTACTACGATTAGTGCCAATGATTGTTCGGTTGTAGACATCAGCTGCTGCTGCTGAGTGATATGGGTCACGATAATCTGTTTTGACATTGGTTGTCCTCAGACCTAAAGAGTCCGTAGGTAGGCCACGAGGAGCAGCATATGTGTTGATTGTTGGAGTAGGCTCAGAACTTTGATCAGAAGGATTTGGTATAGTCGGGGCAGTAGCAGTTCCTTGCTGAACACTTCTAGAACAATACCAAAATATATTTAGCACAAAATGAAAACAAAAATGAATATATGCATCCAAATTATTTTATGAAGCTCAATTCATGTTGAGACATGGATGTCAGAAAACAGCAACTATATATAAAAACTGTTCAAGAAATTTTAATAATTAATACCATTCCAATTTAAAAGAATGAACTTCAGAAACCAACACTTAACTGAATAAACATTAAATATTTCTAATAATGAATGTAATAACTGTATTATATATAGACAAAATGACATTTAAAAACATGATACAAATGTGTAAAACAATATCTGGATGTTCAACATAACTGAATATCTATTTATTGAAAATGATTTATCAAAATTATTTTATCCTGCATAAGCCCATTGTCAAGTTTTTTGTAAAGAATCCTTCATTATAAAGAAAATAAAAATTGATGACTTTTTCTATTTGATCTTGTTAAGAGAAGTACTTTTCCATAAAAAGAGAGAATGTTGCTTGGTAAATAAAAAAAAAAAAAAGAAAAAAGAGTAATCTGTTAAAAAGTATCTAACTTATGTAATTTTAGTAACATCTTTTAGCAATTTGAGGTCATGTGTTAGCATGTAATAAAACATCCTTTTTAGTGACCAAATAGGTGGTTGAATATTTTGGTTATCAATGCACTATGCTAGTGTACTTTGGCAACTATGAAAGTAGTTATAATGTATCAATTAACTTTTGTCCCTCCAAATACTCACCATAAACTTCCAACATTGATAATAGTTTCAATCACATCAATCCATTGTGAGAAACTACAGATCTCATCAAAACATTATCAGATCTTGCTCTCAAGGAAACATTTTTTCTGCTTTTAAAGTCCTTTTATTTCTTTTTTTACTTTGAAATTTCTATGAATGGATAGTGCTGTGTGTGTGTGTGTGTGTGTGTGTGTGTAATTAAATGGGAACTAGTTCTTTAAAATAACACTGGATTTTATTGAAAAAAAGTTGTAAAAATGAATGGAAATTATTTAAGTTAACTATTTTAATAATTCTTTTTACAAATTTTGCTAATTGATATAAAAAAAAAAAATGATAAAATGTTTGGCCCACTTACAAAATTCTGAGCATGTGATAAAAACATCAAAATTTTTAAAATCCCTTCTTGGTTAAGCTGATAACTGTTCAGCACTCCCTTATAAAGGGTGCGGTGGATGAATGAAAACAACATTGACATCTCATTTTAAGATATATTTACCAAAATTACACAAAAATATCTGGAAATACTAAAGAATAAATTTATTTGATAAAAATCGCCATTGGCTTCAACCATAGCCTCCAAATGACTTCAGAATTTCCTGCAAATCATCTGGACGGGCCCTTTGTTTAAGTTGGTGAATGCTGCCATAATCCTTGCCTTCATTTCATCTTTGATGTTACAAGGAGTTTTGTTGGTCTCTTGCTCAACTGCACCTCACACATAATAATGAAGAAGGTTGCAGTCTGGAGTGTTAGGTGGCCAGATGTAAGGGGTGATGTGGTCGCAGAGATTGTCTGACAGTCATAACTGGGTTCTCCTGCAGAGGCCCAATGGGAAGATGAATGGAGGCATAATGTCACCATTACTGATGATCACTCCAAACACCATGATGTTGACTGGATATATCATCCAACTCTATCTGAATCCTCTGCACTGTCACCCAAACACTCTGAAATGTTCATATTGGAGCATTGCATGCACAAAATTAAAAATATAAATGGGTGACAAATAACCCATTGCATCCTGTATTTTCTAATATTGGCATTATTTAGTCTATTTATACTAATATATAGTGATTTTTTCTAAAACAATTAGAAATTTCACTTATTTATAAATGCAATGTTTTATACAAAATGGTATTTGTTTGAAACAGTTTAATAAAGTAAAATTAATCTATTTTATGTTAACTATAACCCCCCCCCCCAAAAAAAACAAATTTTCTTAATTTTAGAGGAAGAAATATTCATCAAAAGCAATAAAATTATTTTAATTATTATTTAATTTTTATAAAAATGAAATGAATGTTATATACTTACTTGGCAGAACTATTATTACAGACAATGTATTCAACTTCATCTGTGTAAGGATTCTGGAAACTGAAGCTACTTGTCCTTAACCATATCCATTCTCGGTTGGATGCACGGAAACGATACATAATAGACATCACCTGACCTTTCAATTTTAATACTGAAAGTCAGAAAAGTAACAAGTTATAAAAAGAAAATAAGTCTATGACTAAATTATATGAAAATAAATTTTGTATTTCACATCCATTTTAGAATATATCATTTGCATGTAAAATTTAAAATAAGTTATTTTTTGTGTGTGGGAGGGTCAAGCAGATTTAAATTTTTTTTCTTGATGTTCACTGAAATTTGTTTAAGCATATTTAAACATTCTTTATGTTGTATATAAAAAAAAAATATGAGCTTAAGTAAAATCTTAGTTTAAAAAGTTTTCTTTTCTGTATTTACCTTGGTCAAAACTGTCTTTCATATGTGCTTGATCTTCTGGGTGATAAAAATCAAATGCAGATTTACCCAGAAGTTCTTGTGACTGATAACCTAAAACTGCTGTTACCCTGAGAGAGAGAGAGAGAGAGTGAGAGAAAAAGAAAAGTGAGAGAATAATGAAAATAGAAGTTTAAGCAAGAACAAAAACTAACTTTTTATAAAAATAAGAGAATGTAATTGAAAATAAATTATCTTGTCATTATTAAATTAATTCTAATAAAATGAAACCAAATATATTAGCATAATATTTTATTTTATTTGGAAAAATGTTTTATCAATTTTATTTAATGATAAGAAACTTACCGTTGATCAACAAATGTGAATTTTCCATCAATACTGTGTCGAGTGATGAATTCAGAAGAAGCATTTGGACCCATAAGATCATTACAGTTGGTGGCACTAGTGACCTGAAGTCGACCTATACCAACCAAGCAACAGTGACTGTGAGGTTCTTCTCCGTCGGTGCGTTCTATCTGCTGCACTCCTACAGAATTAATGAATCCATTGTCAAGGTCTGAAGGGAAGTAGCAAGCAGGTTAATTATGGCATTCACATTCATTGATCAATTGAGTGATATATGTTTGATGGCATTTTTAGTATATGATTAAAAACAACTCTTAAAATGCAAATTGAAAAATTTAATCTAAAACATTTTTACAGTGCAATATGTTTAATTAGCGATGACAAATGATATAGTACTGTATTTGTCAGCCTATAAAATACAGGCTTTATAAGGATAATTTTTTTAACAACTGTTCACCTCAAAATGATGTTGGTCACCTAGCTTTACAGCATAAACCAATTCATAATGCCAGTTCATTGGATGCAAGTCATATTTGTATACTTTTTAGAAAAAAGAAATGCACATATCTTGTAGGCTAACAAACAGCAACAGTAATTTATAAAAAAAAAAAATAAATAAATTACATTAAATCCTTCAAGTAACAACATTTTCTACTTAATAAATTTGTGATTTTCTTGATAGTTATTTCTGTAAGCGTCATGAATTAAGGAAATTGTATTCAAAAGGAAAGATGTTTCATTGATTAACGAAACAAAACATGAATATATGCAAAGAAAATACTGAGTAAGAAACAATTTGTGAAAAATATCTTAGTGGAGAGATTTTAAACACTGTATATAATAAATTGATGCAACCATTGTAACAACTAGAGTCAAAGTAAAGCAAATTCTTATTTTCAATATTTGGCTGTACAAACATTAAAAATGATTTAAATGGGAAAAAACAACAGAAAAATATTTCTTGGAAAATGTGAGAGTGAGAGGGGGGTATGAATGCTTTTAAGATAATATATTTCTCTTAACAATATAAAACAAGAACAAATGTTTTAATTTTTTTGTTTTGGTAATTTAGTTTTTAATATTTGCAATAAAAAAAAGTTTAATATGCTATTAAATACAGTAGTTTTTCTAAAAATCCCACATAAAAATACACATTTTCCTTAAAATTTAAAAAAATATCCCTAATCATAAAAATTTGAATCTTACCAAATGATATAGTCACTGAATGTCCTTTTTGTCCATTGATGTCATCACATAACTAGAACTATGCCTACCAAATTTGTTTGGTTACTAAGCAGATTCTAGAGCCAGTTTTAGTATTTATTAATTCCAAATATTCTCAGCAAAGGTTTTGATTTATTACATTGTAATACTAAACTTGATCCTTGTCATCAGATTACTTAAGCTGAATCTTTTGTTTCACTGTATAAAGTAGAATAACTGAAAATTTTCTACTCATACACTGTAGTTAGGATCCCCCCTCATGATTTTTGCTGATTTGTTTCTAGTCATTGGAAAATCAAGAATTAAAAGAAAAATAATACTGTGAGGTGTTTACATTTGTAGTATGAGCAATGGCTAGAAAACCACTGTTTGGTGATATGCCTGTATTTATTGCTGTAATAAAAAGTAGATTAGATAAATCTAGTCAGTTGTGTACTTTTGTGAAATCCCTGACTAATAGATATTTAAATTAGATAGAATAAATAGAGATTAGATAGATTAAATAGATATTTAAATTAAATGCAATACAAAAGCTCATGATGGTGATTTTCAAATAAGGCAAGAGTCAATAAACATATAGTTCAAATCAATGATTTCCGATTGGGGCCAAAAACCCTATTTAAGCTTTCTGCAAGAAGTAGTTTAAAATGCTGCCTGTAGGATGGGTTTTCAATTAATTAATAATTAAAAAGAATGTGCTAAAAATAACCACAAGTTTTATTCAACAAAATCATTTGTAAAAATTATTTGTTGATTATTTATAGTTTGTAAAAAATAATGTAAACTAAAATCATCTTTGTTTCCATTGCTGTGATGTTTAAATGTTTAAGTTAATGTGAAGCTTTAAATATTTCCTCAGGAAAAAAATAAAAAATCACTTGAAAAGAAGGAAAATCACTTGAAAATTACAGTAAGCTTTCTTATTAAAAATTAAAGGAAAATAGTCATGAAATAAATGCTGGCATACATTTTGTAGGATTATGCTTATATAATTTGTGAAAAAAAAGCAACCATTTTATTTTTAGCAACAAATTTTAAAATTTGACAAACTCAAGAATTAGTTTAAATTATTTCATTACACTGAATAGTCTCAAAGACTTATAAAAAGAAATAAATTTATATAGCATATCAATCAGATTGAGAGATGTTTTTAAAGTATTAATTTTCACCAATGATTCTTGCATTAAATTGGAAGTGGGGCTTATGTAAGAGCTATATCAACAGTTGCATTGTTAATGATAAGTTCAACCAAGCTATGACCCTATAACTTTATCAATACTGCTTCTCTGGAAACAATTTCATAGACATAATAGCATTAGGATGTCCTTCGAAGACACAGATTGACCAATTCACTCAATATATTTGATGCAATATAAATGAATTATTAATTGCCATAAATGAGCAGGAAAAATGATGTCATGAATCCAAGCAAATCTGAGCAAGCTTGACATGATAAATATCAGTAAAAATACCACAGCTATTTCCTCCAAAATAACAATAAATCTAATCTTAATGACTTATATTGCCATAGTAGTTTTTTTTCAGTATAAGTAAAACTAACACAGAGTTAACAATTTAGGCCATTTATTTCTTTTCTTTGCCTAATAACATTAATAAACCAAATATTAAAACTGGAAAATACTAAGAGAAATAAATAGAATAAGTTACTTTTATATAATTTTTTAAACAGTAAAATAAAGAGAAGATATTTAAAATAAACAATCAATTACCTCTATTGGAAGGTGGCCAGTTCTTGATGTAACCTGTGACATGGATGACAGAATAATGACTGCCATCAGAAGACGGGCCAAAAGTGTTTCTCTGACGAACCCGTACAGTGTGATTTGCAGTCACAGGATCCACCTGGACATTGCCCATCTTCATGCGACAGATGAAACCACGACGTGAACCCATACATAGTCTAATAGATGCTGTGGAAAAAACAAAAAAATTATAAATATGTTATAAACTGGACGCGCATGCTTTGGTTAGGACTCAACAAATTGTATTGTATTTGTTTACTTATTACATAGAAAATTTACTTCTAATTTTTGGCCAACCCTATATATACATGAAAATTTTATAACCACAATATTTATGTCAGTCATAGAGTTGTCAGTTATGAATGTAGAAAGAAATTACAAAAAAACAAAACAAACAACCCCGCCCCCAATAAAATAATTAAAATTTTTTTTTTTTGTTTTTTAAGATTTATAAAAAAATCTTTTAGGCAAGAAAATACATTTAGTGAAAATATGACAATTTTAAGTAAAAAAAAGAAAAAAAAAATTGTTGAGTAAATTTGTCATTATTATTCTTAAAAAAAAATAAACAACACAAAACAAAAACAAAAAGCATTTCTTAATTAGGTATAACTACCAGTATAACAGTCATAAAATTAACAATTTATGACTGTTATCTAGTCAGTTTAGAACCAGGAACAAACATTATAAAGTGCTATAATTTTTTTCTTTTTATTGTGAAACTACATACTATTCTGACATGAAAATTAGAATATGCTTTGAAATGTAATTATGCCTAATGACAAAGAAATCAACTAAAAAGAAAAAAGGGGCAAGTTACTTCTTTATTTTTTTTCCAGTTCTGATTAGGAAAAATAAGGAATTTTGAATTGTTGAAGGACCATAAAAGTTAAGTTTTGTAAATAAAAATGCTCACCGAAAAGATTATAATTCTTTCAAATATAACTAATGTCATAGGCTTTTAATGAAATAAAATATTATTACATTCAGAAATGAATGG
Organism: Acanthosepion pharaonis; assembly: GCA_903632075.3. Classification (NCBI taxonomy): domain Eukaryota; kingdom Metazoa; phylum Mollusca; class Cephalopoda; order Sepiida; family Sepiidae; genus Acanthosepion; species Acanthosepion pharaonis. The sequence goes on along the minus strand of CAHIKZ030002332.1, from coordinate 67,696 downwards.
TTTCTACATAAAAAAGTAAAGACAAACTTCTTTTTTTATATATGTAATATTTTGGATATGTTAAAATTAATGTTTATTAAACAATGCGTATAATGTATGAAGAAATATTAAAAAAAAAAAAAAAAGAATCAAAATGCTTACACTGATGACCCTCTTTTTTAACAGTTCCAGCTGCAAATAAAAATATTTTGTGAAATTGTAATTTCTGCTGATTTGAGATGATGTTTAGCACTATGAAAATTTAAGTAAATATAAATTCAAATACTAATTTTCAGGATACACAGAATTTATGCCAGGCAATTAATATTGAGAAAAGGAAAATGAGAAAATTTTAACAATGAATACAAAAATATTTAAGGTTTTATAATGAAATTTATTAACATACATTTATTTTTCTTTGAAATTGAAAAATCAATTGTATGAAAATTTGAACTAAGTAACAATCCTAGATCTTTAAATTATAGGTGTACAGAAAAATTAAATGTATTACTAAAGTTCAGTTATTTTATTTTCCCAAATAAACATTATGCAGAGTCAGCACCAAAATACTAATTTATTCAAAATAAAGAACCTTTAAGCAGTCAAAAACATTATGAACTGATGAGTATGATTCAGTATTACAAACCATGAGAATCACTTTTTTGGAAGATTCTATCAAATTGATTAATTGTAAAAATCCAAATTCTAAAAGTCTAGATACTCCAGATGCTATAAAGAATGAACAGATTAATTGTGCTAATTTATAATAAATTTGAGACATCATTCAAACCTGATTTGTCTCAGATGACTGAATTTACTTTCATTGCAACTATTCAGCTAAGCTGCACATCCAATTTGCAGCTGACTCAAGCTAGTCGTTATCAGTGCTTGGCAATGTAAAACAATATTGTTCTATAAGCTACACACATCAAACTCTCAAGAAACAGAAAAAAAAATTATTCTAGGATAATATTTTAATTGTTCAATTGAATTGATAATATAAACTAATAAAATTTTCTTTTCTATAATGACCATTTGCCATGCTTACCTCTTACACTACTGCAAATCAGTTATAGTAGGTTACTTCAAACTTCTTTGAAAAATAGTTTAATTGATGGTTTCTAAAATCTTCAGTCAAGCAGTAACAATCTCAGCAAAACCATCTCATAAAATACTAAAGAGCCATTCTGCCTAATAGCACACAATTTTAATATGTGCAGACTATATTGCTCATCACATGATCATGTTTTAAGATAGCAGTCAAATAAGCTTTAAAAACATTTTCATATTTACTTTTTAAGTCCAAGATCCGACCAGTATTTTGAGAATCTGTAGTAGACAATTGTTCTCTAACTTTTTCAAGGTCATCAGGATGCACCAAATCATAGATAGTATTTCCAAACCAATCAGACTTAAAAAAAAAAAATTATAAAAAAAGCCTTCAATAAATAATAAATGTGAAACAAAGTATCATGAAATTAAAGCTATTGATAATTATTTTTCAATATTCAACATGTTATACTAACCATGAACATAAAAATAAAGCCAAAAATGAACCCATATCTAACAAAACATATTTATAAACATATTAATCACAAACATCATTTTTTGTAATGCCATGTCTCTTCAGGGTGTAGGTGAACATGGCTTTCCAGAGATTACTTTTATTATCTGTAAATTTCCATGACTCTGGAAAAATACTGGATTGGTTTTTTGTTACCTTCTCCTAGACTGGCTACCACCCAAGGCTAGAGTGCCTAGTACACCCCACTATTTACCCCATAGTTGAAGGGAGAAGAGATGTTTTAATGCCTTTATCAAAGATATTAGTAGTGTGAATGTGAATGCAACAAACTAGACTAGAATTTTAACTCAGCTTTCCAATTTCACTTTCTGCATCAATCATTATGTGACTCACATATCCTCAGCTTTTCAGAAGCAAGAATTGAAGAACCCTGTTCAAAAATAATTAAAAATTATGTTGATTTTTGGATTAAAAGTGTGAATTTCATTTTACCCATAAGTTTGTTCTTTAAATTTTAAATGATTTGTGAATATATACTTTTGGACATTAACATATTACAAGAAAAATCAATGAGCATGTTTAATAAAAATTTATAGATTTTCCCCTCAGCTTCTATTAACCCTTGCTTTACAATTAATTTATTCCTGAGTAACTTTGGAAGGCATGTAATCACTAACTTTTTGAAATCTATTAATAGCGATAAATAAAGCCCTAGTCTTTGACTGCATTGTAATTTTATTATAATAACCTAATATACTACTCAAAGGCTCATTAACTGAAAAAATACTATAGAAAATATCTTGTGCTTATTTTTAGTTGGATTAATTCTACATTGTCTTAAAATATTTATAAAACATACTTATTTTTTAAAATTTACTTGTGAATGGAAATTTCTTGTAATAATGAAAATTATTTTCTTTAAAATTCGTTTTTGGCATAGATTGCATAAAAAATAAAAACAGTAACTGGTTGATATTTTTCGGAAACAAGAAATAATAGTATAAACCTTAAAAGAAAAAAATCTATGTAATTTTTCATATAGACCCAACTCATTACTGTACATTTTCATTTAATAAAAGAAAACATTTTCTGCTAATTTTATGACCATAACATACATTTAAGATTTTATTTAAATTTAAAATATTTGAAGAAAAATCGAGCAAATGAAAGGAAATATTTAATTTTAATAAATGAACTTATACAGTATAAATGTCTTGCTCTTGCAATTAAGAAAAGAAGTAACCTGATAGAAATATTTAGGTTAATATAAAGCCAAAAGTATAAAATAATAAATCATTAGTTACCTGAGATTGATTGAGGACTGGACACACTGAGTCAGATACATAAATAATTCTTCCCGTATCACACTGAACTACGAACAGAAAACCATCTGCTGCCTGAAATCAAAAATTGAAATGTTAATTCCAAGCATAGACCAAGTTATTCAACATATTTTATAATACTGAAAATTAATATATTTAATTATGCAAGAAAGAAAATATCAAGCATATAAAATGTTATCCTTAAAACTACTCTGATGCTGTAAAGTTTCTATTCAAGTGTATCTTGAAATAAAAAGAACAGATTGTGTTACTTAAATTACTTGTTCTCATATTTCAGAATTTTGGAAGTGTTCCTTTTTCATAAGAGTCCTAATGATTAATGGTTATTAGGATATAAATAATGGTGCTCAGTATATTTATTTATCTTTAATAAACAAGATATATGATTGACAGAGCTAACCTCTAGTATCAAATGTTTCAGTTCCTGGTCCGTGAGAAATGAAGGCTTATATGATCCATCATTACTGGTGTTTCCAGTTCCTAAAGGAAAAAGTTAAAGAAATGAAAAGTAAAGAAAATTTAATTAATCATAAACTTTTGGTAGGAAATTATATAAATTAAATGACAACGCTAAGTTGTTTATAGTTATTTAAGCAGCCAACAGATGAAATAGCAAAATGTCAATAAAAAAATAAAAAAATCTGAAAAAAAACAAAAAAAAAAAAAAAAAAAACACAGTGTGCCAAAAGGATAGTTATTCCCTTGACTTCACAATTACTGTATACACTTTTGACTCCTTCAGGAAGATTTACAAGATTATAAAAATATGTAAACCAAGTACAATGCAATATTTATTATTTACCTTTTATAAACATTTATTTAACATTTTATAAAGAAAAAAAAATTAGACATTCTGCAATTCTATGCAAGGAATACTTTGTCTAAAATCTAAAATTGAAAGAATGTTTGGTTCAAAGGAAGAGATGCTCTCAACCTATTTTAGTGAATTTATGTGGTAATAAAACAAATGCCCAGAAAATGCAGTTACTGGTCATGTGTTTATTTAAATGTTCTTTTTCAGACATTTTTATAAATATATGAATAAGAAAATTTATTTTAATTCTTATTTCTTTATAAAATGATAAATAATAAATATTTCATTATAGCTGATGGACATATATTTATAATATTGTAAATATAAAATTATTCTTTTAAATAAGTAATCTAATAAATAAATAATATGTAATATCTTTTTGGTTAATTTTTAAGAATAAAGAAAAAAAAAACAAAAAAACAAATCCACTTTCATATGTTTGGGTTTTACTAAAATTCTAATCATTGCTTTTTAAAACAACATTGCTGAGGGAGTCAAAAGTGTATACAGTAATAGTGGTGTAAATGAAATAACCATCCTTTTGACACTGTTTTTTGTGGGCACATTGCCAAAAATTCTCTGCAAAGTAGAAATACAAAAACTCAAGATTAGTTCTGGTTGCAGACAATGGAGAACATTTTAAAAGAATATTAAATGCTGTAGAATGTCAAAAAATCCCAAAATTAACGATGAAATTTTCACTTTATAATTATTTTTTTAAATTAAAAATGTATATGTAAATAACCATAACAGAGTGTTGAAATTTTGTGGCTTAATTCATTTCCTAAATATCAGTATTGCTTACAGAGCACTTCTTTGTAGGTCTCATAACTTTCAGCACTCTTGATTACATTGAAATTACAGTAATTTGCAAACACTTCTAAAGACACACATATCATGCTGGCATTTTATTTGCTATATTGAAACTGTATGTGAAATTTGACTTTATTTTCTTACAATATTTTTTTAGTATTAACCATCTTGCTGTTAATAGAAATAATGCACATATACTTGCAAGGACTCAGCACATGCTTAAATTAAAAGTACATTAGAAGAAATTTAAATGAAGAAAGGATTAAAAAAAAAAAATAACAGCAACTTTATTTATACAGCAATTAGGCATATTTTTATGAAGTTATTTCCAAAGTCATAAATAATAGTAAAAAATTATGCATTATTCTTTGGTGATTAACCAATTATAATTCCACCTCTGCAATTTTCCAGAGATCATAAATTCTCTATCAATGTATATAAATTCTTTCTCAGTATTTACCTAGAATTATCATAATTTAGGAGTTTATTGTAAACAAATAGTTTACATTATTATTCTACAGAAAATTAAAAAACCTATTGAATCCACATAAAATAAAATGTGCATTGTACATTTAATAATTTTTAACTTTACATTGAGTTAGGAATGTAAACAATCTTAGACAAAAGTATTAAGATGTTTACTTTCTAATAAAGAGAAAATGTTCAACTGTAAAGATATAAAAATTCATACTAAATTTAAAACACTATAAAGATGTAATTAAAAAAGAAATCATTGATATTCCCAACAATTACAGATAATTTCTTTATTCAAAATGGGTATTATACAATGTCACTACTTCTTCCAGTGTATGTAAAATTATTCTACAATAGCAGATGTTTTCTAATTAAAACCTGATAAGTGATAAGAATACTATATTTCCTATTTGAGTTATGTAGGAAAGATACATGTAAGAAAGGAAAGTTTTAATTCTTAGATAAAACATTGAAAGAACAATGAAATGATTAAATATTAACGTTAAAAATTAGAAGCAAAGAAAAATTAAAAACTTAATAGCAAGTTTTTGATAACAATTTAGATTTTAGTTATAACCATTGTTTCATCAATGAGTTGGTTTGTTTTCACTTACTCTTTGACAGATTTTATACAGAATATGAGAAAACTTTCATGAAATTCTCAGTTTCTATATTTACCCGATAACTCCATGAAAGTAAAAAAAAAAAAACCCCCAAAAAACAAAGAATCTAAAATCAACAATTTACTTAAAGACCCTCAGATGAATAAGAAGTTTCTTTAATGAAATACTGTATAAAAGATAATTTATACAAATGCTGTTAATGTTTGAATGTCTTCACATTGCTTAAAGACACTTCCTGAAACACTTGAGAACACTCTTTTTCTAATATTATTAGTAAATAAGCAGAGACTAGAATAAATATAGAAACAAAAAAAAAAACCCCAGAAACAAATATTTTGGCATGATAGACACATTCAAAATAATAGGGTTCCATGATAAGTAATAGTTTTGAAAAGAAAAAAAAAAAAGAAAAAGAAAAACGTATCTTAGCAGTACTAAAATCAATTTTCACTATTAGAATCTTCATATAAATGAGTCTCATTTGTTTGAGAATTGCTGTCAAATATTATTGAACTTGTGTTTTTGTATGAAGTTAATATTCAGACATTAATACAAAATTCTGACACATTTTATTTACCAATCGATGTCTCAGGAACATCAATATCAGGTGGCCTGAAGTAGACGCTGACGACCAACTGTGGGACAGGACCAGATAAGCCTCAATCGAGATTGACATCAAGAAATGGAAATGGGGATGGATTGGCCACACACTCTGCAAGCCTGCTTCTAGTATCACTAGGCAGGCAGGCCCTTGACTGGAATCCACAAAGGAAGTGAAAAGTGGGTTGACCTAAACAGACTTGGTGCAGAAGTGTTGACACAGAGGTGAAGGCAGCTGGCATGACATGGGCCGAGCTGAAGAGAATCATTTGTTGTGGTCCTATGTTCCCCAAAGAATCAAGAGGCATAAGAAGAAGAATACAAAATTCTAAGAATTTAAACAATGAAATTAATTATTACTTAATTAAATATTTTGCTACTTACAGTTTACTTAAATTTCTTGGCATTTATATTATTAATTCTTTCAAACATAAATATGATATAAAACTAACCTCTTAATGTCTTCATGTGTGACACTGCCATCCTCAGTATTGTCAGTTTGTCAGGTTTGCGAGCCAGTGTGCTACATGTAGGAACCATGTCACAGAGCTCATTTATATAGGCAGTCATCTTATTGCGTCGACGTCTTTCAATTTCACAATGACTTTCTCTGTAAAAAAAAAAAAATAAAAAATAAATCACAATAAGACCTTTAATTTTTCTTAGTGACCAGATCTAATCAATATATTGAAAAACTTATAAAAATTGGCAAATCTTTAAGAAACAAAAGTGATTCAAACTAATACCAATAATGTATAATAGAAGTTATTCCTTAAATAAAAAAGAAACCAAAACCTTGATGTGTATATACTTTACATTAAAATAAAGATAAGTTTAGCATAAATTAATTTGTATATATTTAAAACTAAAAACAAATTTATTAAATTTAACTTTACACATATAGAATTTGCAACAAAAAACAAATAAACTTTGGATAGAGATACTTTTAAAAAGCCAAATATTTTTGACCTTGCCTTGTATGTACCCCACCATTAATAATTTTTTTATTTCAGTAATAAAAATTTAATTGATTTTGCCAAGTGAAAAAAAGAAAAAGAAAAAAAGGCAATTACAACAAACAAAAAGCAAATTTATGAAAGCTTTGCAAGTGAAAACACAGAGTTGAACAATGAACTCAAAACACTTAAATATCAATAAACATTATCAAATTATGTAAAAGGAAAAAGTGAATAGTTTATTGCAATGTAGAACTGACCAGATTTAAAGATCTTCATTTCTAATATAAATTTTTTCTAATTGTTTAGTGACAAACCAATTAGAAAAAAATCGAGTAAAAGAATTTTGTACATATGTGAAAAACAGATTTTTTGTAGTTCATGTTTTTCAGATATTAAAGAGTTGTTAATGGTCTGAGATAGTTTGAACAAAAAGTAACAAGTATAATTTTATAAGGACTAAATTAAATGTTTGACAACAGGCCCAAAACAGTTATAAGATGATGGCTTATAGTGAGTACATGTGAATTAAGAACCTAATAAAAAAAAAAAAAATTTTTTTATGAACTTTAAATAAAAACAAACCTAGAAAGATCTAACTGGAGCATATATATCAAAGACACTTAACAAGAGAATGTTATGGCTAGAGGTTAATTTTCATTTGTATGTTTAAGCTACAGAGATATATGAATAATAACTATTGCTATGATGAGGATGTGCCAACTTATAACACAAGAGACCAAATCATGGGTCTTTGTTTTGTTTCCTAGTTAAAGATGCATAATTACTGAACCTTGATTTTTGGCCAACCCTATATATATACATGAAAATTTTATAACCACGATATTTATGTCAGTCATAGAGTTGTCAGTTATGAATGTAGAAAGAAATTACAAAAAACAAAAAAAAAAAAACAAAAAAAAAACAAAAAACAAACAACAACTAATTTAATTTTTTTTTGTTTTTTTAAGATTTATAAAGAAATCTTTTAGGCAAGAAAAAATGATAATACATTTAGTGAAAATATGACAATTTTTTATAAAAAAAAAAAAAAAAAAAAAAAAAGAAGAAGAAAAGAAAAAAAAGAAGAAGCATTTCTTAATTAGGTATAACTACCAGTATAACAGTCATAAAATTAACAATTTATGACTAATCTAGTCATTTTAGAACCAGGAACAAACATTATAAAGTGATATAAATTTTTTTTATTGTGAAACTACATACTATTCTGACATGATGAAAATTACAATATGCCATGAAATGTAATTATGCCTAATGACAAAGAAATCAACTAAAAAAAAAAAAAAAAAAAAAAGAAAAAAAAAGCAAGTTACTTCTTTATTTTTTTTCCAGTTCTGATTAGAAAAAGTAAGGAATTTTGAATTGTTGAAGGACCATAAAAGTTAAGTTTTAAGTTTTGTAAATAAAAAATGCTCACCAAAAAGATTATAATTCTTTCAAATATAACTAATGTCATAGGCTTTTAATGAAATAAAATATTATTACATTCAGAAATGAATGGTTTCTACATAAAAAAGTAAAGACAAGCTTCTAGTTAAAGATGCATAACTGAACCTTGATTTCAGATTGAAATATCTTTCCAATGAATATCTAGTTACTTCTTTTTTTTAAGAGACTGTATAAATCTAATAAAATACTTGATATCAAAGTGCTTATATGTTAGGCCATAAAAATTCCAAAAATAATTTAAACTCTAAGAGTGCAATAGGAATGAAAAATTGGCCTTTGGGGAAGAATACTAAAAATAAGAGAAAAGCATAGTGATAGTAGCATATATACATACTTTTGAAAAAATTATTTCTCTTGGATACAGTTTGTTTAATATTAATAATATTAGAATACAAGTGGAGAGTTTTTAAAGCAAATATTTGTTTATTTTTATCATTAAGCTAACTAACAAGTTAAACTTAAGATCTTTATGTTTGGCAGCTTCATTAAAACACCTTGATATTAATTACAGTAATAATGACAGTGACTTAAACTATATATATATATATATATATATATATATATATATATATAATCTGTGTGTGTGTGTGTGTATATATAGCATTGAATATTTTCCTGAAATGCATACATCTTTATTGGGATAATTTAAAGATTGTACATGATTTAAAAGAAACTTATGCAACCGTGAAAATTTAATAGATGACAGCTCATCTGATGCAAAGTAATTCATCAATCATAGTACATTTTGCAAATAAAACAAAAACAATAAAACTTTTAATGATGCCACTAGAAATGCAGACTAAAAGTTTCAACCATTGAAAGAAAACTTTAAGATGTGTATTTCTTGTACTTCAATTAATAAAAAGAATACACCAAGCAATATAATCTCTTTTTTGTTAAATGAAGTTGAGAAAAGTCTATAATGGAACAGAATAGACTTGAAAAGTTAATTAATGGAATTACTGACTATAAATTTGGAAAACAAATTATTTCTTTGATATAAACAAGAAGCAATGACTATATGAAAATGATGAATAAGCAAATAAGTTTATCAGAAAATTCATAGCAAGAGCAGAATACACTAGCAGCTGGCAGACTTAGTGCTTAAAAAAAAAAAAAAAAAAAAAAAAAAAATAGATAAGACGGAGTACCTAATAAAAAATAACAGAATATTGCAGAAGCATGAGGCAGAAAGAGAAAAGGAAGTGAGCAGATTGTTGGGAGGAAGAGACAACAAAATATAGAGGATAAAGAAACAATCTAAATTCAAACTGACGTATCATTTTTCAGACTTTAAATGAAAATATTGTTCTGATCAAATCAGCACACTCAAAAATCTTCAAGCAAGCCACAGGAGCTGTGTGTGTGTATATATATATATATATATGATGAAGAATATTAATTTTTAAAATAAAGTATAAGATTAAATGGAGACATTTAGTCACATCGAAGTGATTAGACTTTTCAGATGAAAATAATAATGCATTTTGAATAGAAAATACTTTACAATTCAAAACCTATCAATTACTTTATTAGTGTTTCTAAAATCATGCATAAATAGTGCAAAAGAATTACAATGCAAAAAAAAGAAGAAAAATTTAAATGATTGAAAATATCCTGTTCAGTTTTTGTACTTCTTTAAGAAAAAAAGATTAGAAAAAAATTGTTTTGTTTTCAAAAACTGAAAAAAAATATCAAAATGTACTTGATGAGGATTCAAATACTATACAAATTTTCTGCTTTAAATATTTTAATCTTATTCTAGATCAACAAGAAGCAATAAACATTTTCACTATTTTAATTTATATAAAACCAAAACAAACATCAGAAAATTATTTTCATAAAGGCAAATCAACTAACAACTAGACATTAATTAATAGTATCATTATTATGTACTTATTATTGTTAAATTAATTTTCTTTCTAACACCTTACAATGATACTTTTGTCTGGTTAACACTTTCCTGGTACACTGATTATTTTCATAAGAATTAAGGTCACATCAATTTTGGTATTGTCAATGCAGATAAAACTTAACAGCTTACAAAACCAAATCTATAAGCAGGTGCTTATAGCAGTCATTCACTTTGACCTTTTTTGTCTTCAGCTGATTTGAATCCTTTGCTAAAAAGCATTAGAAAAATAAATAAATAAATAAATAAATAAAAGGTAATTTTTAATAATCTAATGAAGTTGAACTTTTCAATGGCTTAACCAACACACTTTTCACTGCAATAGAGTACAGTGTTCAGTGTTTCATAATTATGTTGGTCGTATTCCTATTTTATAATTTTTGTTTCACAATTTCTTTTTGGTTAATGTTAGGGAAATTGATATTGGCTACAATTCTCAAATGGTCTTCAACTAGTTTATGTTTATTTTGTAAATTACAAGTAGTTATTTACATGAAAGAAAAACTAATTTTACAAAAGATCACCTTACAGCTAGAGAATAAGTATTTTATGCAAGATACAATTCAGCATATTCTTTCTTAACTTAAAGCAATTAAAATGTTTAAATGGTTATTCATTTGGTACTGAAATAATATTTCAATGTTCTAAAACCACGACTATGAACAATAGTACTAACATTTATCAAATTAAATTTGATTTTAATAAATATCGCATACATTCAAGCGTAATTCAAAACCACTTCGGTTTTAATTCTATTAAAAGATCTATAAATCATTAGATAATAATGTCATATATTGATATATTTCAGATTTCAATTTAGTTATATTTTTGGTATGCTCAAGTTTTGTTGTTTTTTAAAAAATACATATGAAGATATCATAGAAAGAATAAAGACTGAAATGCCTAAATCAATTTCATAGCAGAAAATCAAACACAGGATTTACAATATAATCAATTAAAAAAAACAAAAACAAAACAGAATTTGTTTGAAATTATGACTAGTCAATTATATTAGGTTTCAAATGTGACAATCCTAACTACATTTAACTGGATATTTTACATTTAAATATCCTGACCAGTTTACTATTGTTTGAAATCAAGGAAATTTTAATTAAAAACTTGTTATATAAAAACTATTATTTTAAAAAAAAAAAAAAAAAAAAAAAATCAATAAAATAACTACTTTGAACCATTGTATTTTACTATCTTTGATGCAATACCAATAAAGATTAAATCATCTTGAAGATTTTGATATATTTTTCTTTAGAGTGGATTAAAATACAGAAACAAAAATTCACAAACATTTCACTCTCAAAGCAAAAGACTAAGCAAAATGCAAAGTATCAGTCTGGCGTGAAAGGTAATGGCAGTGAAAATTATAAAAACATTAAAATTGGAAAAGTGAAGGTAACATGATGCATTTTACTGTGTTACCTAAGAGAAATACATTTTAGGTAAAGTTTTCATCTGCTTTTTTAAAAGAACAATAACTGCAAAAATTAACAGAAGTTACTTCTCTTGTGAAGCAAAATTGAAAACTTGGTTGAAGTAGAATATTAAGTATTAATGACTTCTTCTGATAATGAATTTGCGCAGAGAAAGAACAGGATAATATCAATGTTGAAATGAAGCTGATATTAAAAATTGGTTTCCCCGTAAGATTTCAGATTAAATATACAAATTTTTATTTTTACTCAATTTAAGAGAGTGAGCGAGCAAGAGAGAAAAGTACCTGTGAAATGTTAGTAAAAACTAAGCTGATAAAATATTGGTATTATTTGCTTTGCATATTAATATATTTAAGTATAATTATTGTTTATAGATCAGGTTTCCCTCTACTGTTTAACTAATAAAATATTAATATTCTTATGTATCAATATTTGCTAGTTGAGTTTCAAAGTATTACATATCGACTAGCTGTAAACTTTAGGAGTAGGAAAGTACTGCTTGAATAACTAACATCTTAAAATATTAACTTGTCAGCTTCATGATAACATACAAAATCCAGTGTCTTAACACAATTTTGGGAAATTGGAAAATCAAGATTAATAGAAAATTTCAAGTTAGAACCTTTCACTGCTACACAAATTTTGTTAATGAAGCAGAAGACTCTTACAACACAAATTGATACTGAATTACACTCACAGTCTTATGGAATGTTGCCTGTCACTGTGATGGAAGCATATAATGATAAGAAGAAACAAATTTAAGTGAATTTATGCACAGCTGGTAAGTTAGCATAAATAAGCAGATTTGAAACAAGAAAAAAAAGTGTTATTATTTATGAAATTACTGACAATCAAAGATGCTGTTTAGGAGAAATTTTATAATCAAGATATAATAATCTATCTAAAAAAAATAGTAAAATCTTTAAATCTTAAAAGTTAGAGAAGTTATATATGGATCTGCATAACAAAAATTAATAAAGTACATATAAACTCTCAGAAAATCTTTTTATTTTTTTTTTTTTTTAATTCTTTCATTCAATTTTTTTTTAAATAGTTAGTTAAGGTAGAAATTAAAGCTATCAACTTAATTTATATTTAATAAAATGACAAAACTCAGATATCAAGAATTATAAAGTAATTTCAAAATTTGAAAAAAAAAAAAAAATTGACCTTTAAAACTGGCAACTATGTTTAGAAAATGCTAGGATATAGTAAAGATCTGTATTTTTAGTGCTTCTTTTTTTTGCTAAAAACTGGCTATCAATTAAAATAGTAAATTGGACTATTTCTTATTCAAGTAGAAATAGCTTACAATGGAAAATAAAATTAAAGTCTTAATTAAAATTCATAAATTTTAAAAAAGAAATTCTTTTTAATCTTGTTTGATTAAATTCAAGAAAGCTATAAAAACTGTTGAATTCATTTAAGTTAAAACAATCCAAAAGTTAAGTACAATTATGTAACAAAAAGACTAGTAGTATATTTCTGCCACCAGGGAGAACTAACAATGAATTTTATCAAAATTAAATGCCACTATATAGCAATAAATATGATTATCAGTTTAATAAAGAGACATAAATTTAGCAAAATAATGGAAAACCAAATTACACTTTCATGCCAACTGAGTATTACCAATGAATCTTAATTCAAAACTATTTTATGGTTAGACAACATACTGATATAACTATTAAGTTGGTGCAAAAGCAACTGTAGATTTTAGCAAACAACTTTAAAGCAGTATATCTTAGTGTTGTGTATGATACACCTAATTTACATAAGCGGACTACCGACCATATAAATATGGGTTGGTACCGGAAGACGGGGGAGATAGTAGAGATTAAGAAATTGAATCCAGAGACTCTGCCCGACTGCGATTTAGTCAACCCATTATGCAGGAACAGTCTTCCCAAGAATATACCAAACTAACTGTAAATATTGTGTACCTATTCTTTGTTTCAATACATTTTGTTAACGTACATTTTGTGTTGTATTATTCCATGCTTATTTAAGCTTCAACACTTAGTTTAGAGTTAGAATTATTAATTGAAATAATGATTAAAATCTATTCATTGTTGCCAACAATAAATAAGTGTATTTGTTCTGGTAGCAAAGAATTCTGGAGTCTTGGAACTGATATAGTTGGTTGGAAGAGGTATAGTGAGTAAGCTGGGTAAAGTAGAATCTCAAAATCTAGTTCATTCAATTCCTGCAGTAATTTGCACAATGTGGTTATATATTGTCATGGAAAAGAATTGGTCTTTTTAACTGACCAACAATATATGCACTACTCTTGATGCATTTTTGTCAGTTTTCTGTCAATAATTCTGTGTTGTGATGTTTTTGCCAGGATTCAAGAAGTTGTATTGGATGAGTCCACTGGCTAACCACCAGTGACTATAACATAAATAAAGATGCCGTTTTGCTTTTTAAGTGTTTTAAACTCGGTTCAGCCATTGTGCAGTATCAAATCCATTGTCATAATACGATCAAGAAGTGCCTAGTTCTACAAAAGACTTTGTAATACCATTTTTTTCAGCTCATGTGGCAATTGATTGTCAAGCTTCTTTGATTTTTCAGTTTGTTACAAAAGTTAAACAACTGATGAATGAACACCATTTAGTTCTTATATAATATCTTAAGTTGTTTTGCATAGATCCATTTAAATAATGACCCTTAATTTGTTGTTGTCATTCACAGAAGGATGTGTGACTCACTTCATCTGCAAGGTTCTTGTCTTTGTCAATAAATTTTGGAAAACAATATTGACAGTGCCTTGTCAAATGCTCACTTGATATTGTTAGCAGTTTCTGTTTCTTTCTGTTCCATTGTGAATTCATACTATAATATCATTGAAATTTGTGTTTTTTCCCTATTTTAACATTGAAAAGCAAAACAAAATATTAGCTTAAATTAACAGAGTAAAATTCAAGCTTTAAAATGGTTAATTACATGAACAGTTTATTCAAAAATAAGCTTAAAATTTTAAAATAACAAAGACAATTATTTTTGCACCAATCTAATATTTGATAAACACTCCAATGAAATGTTTGGTGATTATTCAAATTCTTGTTTCTCAACTGACATTAAAAATGATGAATTAAGTAAATCAAGTATTTTAAGAATACTAAAATTCAGTAATCAAAATTTTGTAATGAATCAACTATTAAAAATAAATAGTAGAAATACTGCAAAACATAGAATGAACTTAAAATATATACACACGCAAACAGATCTTGTAAATCTGATGAAAAGAGAAAATATAATATAGATATGAATAGTATTAAAACATCAACATATTCAGAAGAAACTATAGGAGAAATACCATAAGAGATATGAAATTGAAAAAAATGAAGTCATTTGGGATGTTTCCACAAATGACTGAAAACAAACTGGAAAACATTTAAGAGAAATATACATAAGATTATCCTAATAAAACAACTAAAAAATTGAAATATAAAAAGATTACTCATATAGAAAAATAACCACCAAACATGTAATTCCAACACTTATAATTAATTATTACTATATTAATGTCCTATAAAACAATAGCATAATAGAAATCAGTCCTGAAATCTCAAGCTATATTTAATACAAGTAATAAAAAAAACAAGACTGTACTCTACTAAAAACTGACATTACTCTGTAAAGAGAGAACAAACTATAGAATATTTTACAAAAAGGAAATATTTTATACTATGTGGAAGCAGAGTCGTTTTAAAATCTTTTGGTAAAACAAACTTATGTAAACCCATCATTATTTGGTGATTAGTAAACTTAAAGAAGAAAAAATGTTTTTAGAGTTTACCAATTTTCTTTGAAAATTTCATCCTAAATCATTAAAGTTCAGCATTCTTTTTAAAATTGATTCATTTTAGAGTGTAATTGCAAAACTAATGCTCCTTATCAAACTGAAGGCATATCATATTTGATTATATAAAACCAAGACTAAGAGTATTTTCCTATTTTTCTTAAAAATAGGAAATAAAATGGCTTGGAAATTAATAGCTATAAATAAGATATTACTACTACAATTTTTGTTTTATGTACTGTAATAAGATACAAAAAAGGCTTCATGAAAAAAAAAAAAAAAAAAAAAAAAAAAAAAAATAGCATTATGTTTTATAATCCCATACCTTGTGAGTGGGGAAAATTAAACATATCTAATGAATTGTAAATATTTTCAGGCTATTTTCAGTGAATATAAACTATGAATTTAAACAGACAAATATTTTCTGCAGTAGTTTTCAGTCAAACTACCAATTTTGTTGAAAAAGTACCTGCTAATAGTTATTGCATCCACAACTAAAATTCAAAGAAAATGTTTTTCAATGCAAGATGATTTTAGTTGTGAACTAAGATGAGACACATCTGTTAAATTCTGTCTTCCTACTCTTATCTAATCACTTAATGTAATTGTCAAACACATTAAAAACACACTTAAATTTACATTAAAACTCTCTTCAATGGCAATCAACGTATTTTGTGATTGAGTATGTTTTCTCAGAGGAAGTTAAATTTTTTTATCCATATGTTGCAAGAGAGTTGTGACCTTAAGATTTGCTGGTGTAAAAATACTTAAAAGTAAAAAAGTTTAAATTATTGCAGAAATAGATTTTTTAACACAGTGGTAGATGTTTATTTAAGGTGTTGACAGGCTGACAGCTTCACTGACAGATGCAAGTTTATCTAATTTTTTCTATGGTGGACATATCTGTAAAAATTACTTGCGGAATATAATGCAAGTGCCATGTTTATTCCATTTTTAACTACCAAGTAATCTCAAAAATTTAGGAAAATGTTCGTAATCTAAATATCACATTGAATTTTAGGTACTTTGGCTTTAAATTTTCTATAGTTACTGCACTTATTTTCTGATAATGTCATGTATGAACACAACCCCCCCAAAAAACAAACCCAACAACAAGAACAAACAAAATTCTTCATAAAATATTAGACTGAATTGTAGTAAGCTTTTCCATTTATGATTGGTAAACATAGATTTTACTTTATAACTATCACCTAACTGGTACAAATTAATACAGAAATTTAAAAAATTTAAAACTTTATAAATTACTCTGATTAAAATTTTTAAAAATTTAAAACATTATTCATTGTGAAAAATGTTTTTCTTAAAATAATCATGTCCATAATATATCTTTTATTCATAAAAGCAATTAAAAGCTTTTCTAATTAAGTAATGTCTTAGTTTTATTGCATTTTTTATTTCATGATTCAGAGCAGATTTTCAGTAACTGGGGATCCTGTTTTACAAAAAAAAAACTAAAAATTGATGATTTAAATTCAAGGAATTCTGCATATAGCTAATATAAACATTAAATGGTATGAAAATTAATTTCTTGAAATTTCATAAAATTAAATAAGAGTAACAGATGTAAAAAATTGTTTTTACCAAGATTTTCTAAAATAATTTCATTTATTTGTGAATAGTCCTAAAAGTTTTTATTAAAATCTAACAATTATTTGATTTTTGCAAGAGTTTTCAAATCATTGTTTTTCACAATAAAAAAAGAAAAAGAAAAAAAAGACACTAAAATTTCCTATACTAATCTTTCGTCCCCTCCACTGATGCAAGAAAAACAAGATTTTTAACCAAAATTTTGAACATTCTAAAAAGGATCAAAAAATATAATTTAATAACCAAAAAATCCTCTGATCTTTCCTCTTAATAATAAAGATTTTGATGATAAAATTTTGTTATTATTAAGTTTGAGACAGTTTTTCATCATGGTATGCTTATTTTTAAGCAGATCTGTGGAGGTGGAGGTAAAGAAAGTCATAATTTTTATGAATTAACATTTTTTTAGCTCATTGTGAACTTACAGTATGTAAAGAGTGAAATCAGGTTAATGAAGCAAAATTTGACAAAACAATTTTACTTAAAATAGACTAGTATGCTTCATAAATTTATTTCTAATTTGTATACCAATTACAAGTGGAATGTTTTAAATAATATATCAACAGAATTAGCAATAATAAATACAGTATTTTCTTTATATCTAAAGAATTATTTTAAGAGTTTAAATTAAAAACTAGCATGTTTATGAAAGCGAGATATTTAAAGAGCAGGTTTATAATTTTTCTTATTTTTTGCACAAATGAATGTAGCGGAGCTACAAGGTTCTTGGTTCAACCGATTGTGGAATATCAGTTATTGTGCACCTCTGTTATCATACTATTTGGTTGTTCACTTTTTTTTTGGCGAAAATATATCTTGTGCATCTCCTCAGTTATCAAGCAAGAAAATCTGTCCATAACAAACCTGTACATTCCTGTTCACTTGCTGCCATGTGAGTTCCCCAAGCCAAGCTACCACACAAAGTATCACGCGTGTCCACGACTCAGTCTATCTTTGTCTTTCACTAAGTGAGCATTTTCCCTATCATTAGTCTAAAAAATTTCCAATTTAAATAGCGTTTTTGTTTTGTTTTTACTGCTAAATAAGCCACCATAGGTTTTAAAGAAAGTTCTAAGTGTGTCTT
The DNA here is from genome assembly GCA_903632075.3 of Acanthosepion pharaonis. NCBI lineage: Eukaryota > Metazoa > Mollusca > Cephalopoda > Sepiida > Sepiidae > Acanthosepion > Acanthosepion pharaonis. The sequence goes on along the minus strand of CAHIKZ030002332.1, from coordinate 49,239 downwards.
TGGGGAAGTCACTGAGCTTGGATGTGAGTAGGCAGGATGTGGAGGAGTTAGAATGCCACAGGGAAGAGCTGACCACTGAAGAACTCCAAGACCTTCAGCTGAAGCAGCAACAAATGGCAACTGACATTTGTTCAAACTGAACTGAGGTGCAATGTTGAAAAAAAAAAAAAAAAAAAAAAAAAAAAAAATCACCCTAACAAAGCTGTTGCAAGCCATGTTTGTCCACACACATGTTTAATGACAATGCCTTGTCACATTTCAGGCAAATTTTAAAGAGGAGACAAAAACAAACCTCTCTGGACAGGTTTTTCATGAGAGGGATCCAATCAGTCACAAGTATGTCCTTCCCAAAATCTGATGCAATGACAAAACAGAAATTTTGGGGGGGAAGGATAGGAACCCTTTCAAAAAAAAAAATAAACGTTTTATCAAATAGAAAACTGTTCAGCACCTCTTCCTGATATAAAGGTAAACTTAGAATTTCCAGAAATGTTACCTGATGTTAAAAAAAGAAAGAAAGAAAGACTGTAAATTTTTCATTTGCAAAGGGAATAATTCAGTCTTCAAGTAAAATACATGCTATTAAGAATAAAATTTACAATGTATACAATTGTTATAAAAGTAGCATTTTTGCTATATTTGATTTATTATTAAATTTGATTTTATTATTAATAATTGTTTTTATTCACAAATAATGAGTTTTTGAGCTATTCAAGAAAAAAAACAAAAAAAACCTTATGTATTGAAAAGGAATGAAAATTCATTTAGGATCTATTACTTACCGTATTTGATGGTATATAATATCCTCTCTTCTTGCATTTAATATTACAGTAAGATGGAGTTAGGCTACAAATATTGGTTTGAGTAAACATTAACCTACCAGATATCTCAACTTTGAATATAAGACCTAGGGAATTTTTTTTTTTGAATAATCCAAACTCTTATGTGCCATCAAATACAGTAATTGGTCAAGTCAAAATTTATTTGTTAGAAATGTTTTTTTGTATTTCAAAAAATGAAAAAATTTCACATTCATTTGCAAAAAAGTAATTAGATTTATAACTTTGAATTATTCCAAATTGATCTTGTAGCTGAAAATAACAAACACAAAGCTAAAGGATTGATTTTTAAATATTCTTTTTACTTTATTTTTACTTTTAGCCAAAACTTGGTTATAATACTATCAAGATATAAAAGTGGGATAATTCAAAATACATGGTTAAAAGTGCAAACAATATTCAGTTTAATTGGAAGAAAATATTTAAATTTTTTATAAACCTGAATACTTGATAGAATAACAATATAACTGAAATACTTGTGAAAATTACGAGAATTTAACATTTTTCAGGCTAGCAGAACAAAAAGAATTCCAATGAGCTATAATATTCAATGAATCCAGAAAAGTTCAAGTGACTTATCTTGTTGACTGACTGACTCAAGAGCTCCATATTGAAATGCTCATCAGGGACAGATCTATTGAACTTATCAGATCTCATTTTGCTTCTTTTTTGTAGTGACAGATACATTAATTTGGAAATTCTTGCAAAAATAAAATAATTGTTTGGTTTTAATGAAATTTTCAAGACTTATTCACAAACAAATGAAATTATTTTTGATTTAAGAAAATCTTGTGGAAAAAAAAGTTTTTTACACTTGTTTCACCCCTTTATTTAATTTTATGAAAACTTGAGAAATTCAAGGTGATAATTTTCATTGACTATATTAGTTAAAAGCAGAATTCTTTGAAGAATTTAAAATCACCAAATTTTTTTTTACAAAATTGTACACTGTCTTACCAAAAATCTGTTCTGAATCAACAAATAAAAATTGCAATAAAACTAAGACATTATTTAATCAGAAAAGCTTTTAATTTGCTTTAAAGAATAATATATATTAAAGAAAATATTGTCTGAAGAAAAAAAAATTTTTTTTTTTTTTTTTTTACAATTTTAGATTGAATAATTTACAAAGTTTCTAAATATTTTAAAATATACGTGTGTGTGTGTGTGTGTGTGAAAATATGAGACAGGATGAAATACTATAGACCAAGGCAACTTCTAAAACATTTTCTCAGGACAATTTCCAAGTCAGATTTTTTAAAATTATTGAATTATAATCAATTCAATTTTTTAAAAAAGTTTTAATTATATAGATGTTTTATTTCAGTGTTTTTTTTTTGTTTTTTTTTTTACAGTATACTCTCTATAAGTGGAACATTCAGAGGGTAATGAAAATGTGCCAACTTAGTAAATGCCCCACTTAAGAGTTCCACATAAGTGAGACTTGTTAGCTCAAACAATGAAAAGTCTCACATATTGAATGTTAGAAGACATCAAAAAGTACCTTTAGATTCAATATAGCCACATTAGTTTGAATATCTATGGCCAGAAGCTGAAAGCATATATGGAAATAAATATCATGTAGTGAAACAAAATGTGTTTATTCACATCTTTTATAATTTCTTTTTTGAAAAATTCTTGAAATTTCTAAGTCTTTAAAGAAGACATTAGGGTTATGATGATAAAGGTAGAGATCTAGTTAACCAGGGTAGAGAAAAAAGTTGAGGTAGAGACATACAATATACATAGACATATAAATCATGCATAACAGAATAGCAGAGCAAAAATTTGTACTGCAAACTATTAAAAAAAAAAACAAATGAAAAGCTTTTTATATGAAGCTGTGAGGCTGATTTTATGATATCACTCTTCACCATCTAAGAAATCTTTATGACCTCAGTCTTATTTCATTGCTATTAGTGAACATAGAGTAATTCATCATAGTATCAATAGCAACTCTGGTATGTGATGTTAATGGCCTTTTGTTCACTTCTCTTTCTAACATAGCAAGAATAACGATGATGACAATGATATCTTCTCCTTCATTCTGAACATGCCGCAAAATCAATTCACTCAAAATCATCCGAACAACAATTACTTTGTCATCATTGGATACAACATTCTCTACCACAGTATCATCTGGAGCTGCATCTGAATTATGACATCACAGCTCCTCAATGAATTTCTGCAGTTTTTGAAAAAAGTCCTCTAGTTTTGAGAAAATTTTTCCTGTTCTTTGGAGAAGCCAACATTTTCAAAATAGTTTCTGATTGATATATCCTTCCAAGAAAGGATCAGCATTTTCATGGCCTTCAATAATGAAATGACTGTTATACCTCTATTACTATCAATCATTTTTTTTACACAACCCACATGCTAATGATTTAATGATTGTACAACACCATCTATCAGCTGTAGAGATGAAGTCATCTGTAGTTGAAGAAAAAACAATTGCAGGGTGAATAATTCAGTTCTTGATAATCCAGGCAAGTCTAGTGCACTTACTCATACTTCAAAAAGTTCAGAGCCCATACAATGAAGAAACTTTCCAATGACAAACAGACAATTTCACACTGAACATTTTTGCAGCAGCCACAGATACATTCACCACAATGGTTCCCATGACAGGAGATGTGACTGTTTTGTAGATAACTTTTATCCTTTTCTTTTTTTACATTAAAAACTAAAAATCAAATCCTCCAAAATTTTCACAATACCCAATTCCATTTAAATGTAGAAACTTTGTAACCAGTTAAAAAAAAAAAAAAAAAATCATCCCACTTAATGAATGTTCTACTTAAGCATGGACGCACTTATGTGGATTATACAGTATTTCTTCTGCATTTTAATTGAAACAGATAAATTAGTTCCTTTCTGATATGTAATAACAGCGTTTGCTATTTATAGAGCTACAAACTATAAAAATTACTGTCATTTATATGCTGGAGTATATATATATAATTTCTTGGAAAATTCTTTATAGATGTATATCTAGTCTATAAGTTCATCTCAAAATAACAAAAAAAAATTCTAAGAGTTATCTATCAAGTTTTAAAATAAAATAACTTTTTACAGTCAATTAATCTTTTATTAAATGTGCAGGTAGCATAATGAAAAGTGGAATGAGCAAGAAGAGTTCAAAGTCTAGCCTAGCTTGTTATGTTTGCTTTTGCACTAATGCCCTTGAGGAAGGCCTGAATCATCCCTCACCCAAAAATAACTACTGTAAATTGCAATCTGTAGAGAAATCAGTGGGAAACTATGCCATTATCTTTCTCAAGACATTATGACACTTCATAATAGATAATAAAGAAAAGGAATCTGCAGAGAACGTTGATTGCCTACATCCTGAAGGGATGTAGCATTTAAAAAAAGAGGAAATCTTTTAATAGTTTTTTTCCTGAAAATTAAATGAAAAATGAATTTTAATGAAAATGATAATTTAGTATTTTCAATTGAAAGTGGAAGATTATCATTTTCTGTAAAGATATTCACCTTTTAGAATCTAACTTATAATAATAATCACAAATTTTTACACCCACTGTAAAAATCAGATAATGTGCTCTTATCATAAAAATCAAAAAAGTAAGATAGGAAAAAATTAAATCTAATGTTTACAAATTTAGATTTTATTTTTAATCACTTAGAATTGTGTAGATATTTCTTATGCAAAGAGGCTTTAACATGGGAATTTAAAAATTGTTTTTTGTGATAAAACATTTCTCTTAATTTACAAATAATGGATTTTGATAAAAATTTTAATTATTTTTAAGAGTTCAAATTAATCTCTGATATTATCAGATAAGCTTAAGAAATAGTCTTATAAAAAAAGCATTATTGATTTAAGGACATTTGTAATAAATTTTGAGCATCAAATATTAGTGCTTAAAGTATTAGGACGTATTTCTATAACATTGACTTTTTCTTTTTATTTAAAACTACAGGTTTTGTTATAGAAGAATCTCCAATTAATAATTCAAAGGGTATCTTGTATCATTATGTATTTCCTGTCAATTTAGTGTCAATGAACTGTGATTTCGTTAGAATCAAAACTAAAATCATGATTTTCCAATCTTGTCCATATATCTTCAATTATGAAGTTGAAATTCTTCACAACTCACAAAAACTGAAAATACTTTCAGCACTAAATTCTGCTATCACTTGTTGAGAGAGAGTAAATAGCTAAATAATTCAAAACCAGTAAAGCGTGTCCATTTTTTAATATAAAAGTAGGCAAATATTGTATTTAATCTGAATATGTTCTTTAAAAATATAGTCTTTTCATTATTTTTTCTTTGAAGTATACATCCAGAATTTAATAATTTATCAAATACATTTTTTTTTTTTACATAAAATATGAATCTGAATAAGTAAGAGTAAAAATACAAAATGTCTAAATATTTTATTAAGCATTGTATATTAATTTTAGTAATAACAAAGAAAAATGTAAACAATTTTTTATATACATATACAGAAAAAATAAAGAACAGAGTGAAAGAGAAACATAAAATGATGGAAATTGTATTAAATAAAATTACCTGGCAAATCTTTCTTTATCAATTGCATCTTGGGAAGTAGAGAAAGAACCCTGTTGGCTGTCATCATCGTCAGAACTGAAAAGTAAATTAAAAATAAATCTGATTAAAAGAAATAAATAAACAAGTACAAACATTAGTATATTTAAAAAAACACAGCATATATACAGCAATAAACAAACAAATGTTATTCTTTTAATAAAAAGTAAATTTTTTTCCCCCCCAGGAAGTGGTTAAATAATTAAATTTGATCAATATCTAAAAGCATTTATTAACTAACAATTTCTAAATAAAAATTCTTATGACATTTTAGACTATATTTTTATATCATAATAAACTTGAAACTGGCTAATTTTATTTTAAGAAAATATTATATAACAGAACATTTTATAATTAATTTAAAAAGTAAAATTTTAAATTCATGGGAAAGAAATTTCAATTAATTTTGAAAACAATGACATCATTTAGAATATAACAATTGACAGAATACAGAACAAATAGGAAACATTTATCAATCTAACATGTTTCACTTTTATTAAAGCTTCAGAGAATAAGATATGGAGAAAAAAGAAATAAATTCTGGTATTTTTAATTTTGTGTTTGATTTTCATTAGTGAATCAAGTTTCATGTGCATTTGACTCAGTATCATTTATGGAGTTCTGAATTCAAGAAGAGATGAGGTGTCTTTTCGAAGCACCAAGAAATGAATGGATTCCAAGCCTAACTGAAAAAAATGTAAATGTTGATTTATGTATGTAAATGCATCATAATTCTAGTTTGTCTATGTGGGGTTCAGATGATAATGTATATTCATAAGTGTGCGTGTGTAGTAGAAACGTTTGGTGGCTGTCCACATGTTGATTTGGGAACATTTTAATGTAAACACTCTTTGTTTTAGATAAGCGTACATTAGATTCTTTAAGAATGATTCAATAAAAATTGGTGATGTGATATAGTGTTTTTGAGATGTTGGTAAAATATTTATCAGGACTGTCTTAAAGCAGTCATGTCAAACTCAGGGCATATAGAGGGCCATATTGGCAGCCTCGAGGGCCGCACCTGCTTACAGTCTTACATTAATCACAGCTAGTGGTAACTAAACTTTAAATACAAAATGCTTATAATACAAGGTAGTACAATTTTATCATTTTTTATGTTGTCCTGATGATTGATATCGCTTTAGACAAACTATTCTCAATATATCAGGTTGGAATGTCTGTGTAGATCCCACTTTGATCAAAGATGACAAATGTTCATCAATTAATTTGGTTCTGTGAGATGTTTTTGTGGCTGTCATAAATGAAAATAACTGCTCACAGACCATATGTGGAACCAAACATTGCCATAATCTTTGTGCCAAACTTTCTGAAGTTCTTAAATGTCTGAGGAAGTTATGGAAAAATCCAGGTACCACCTATTCTAGGTACTTTCCCTTGAATGTTGAGTCAGTCTGCATTTCCAGTAGTTCCATCTGTAGACTTTCCTCTGCCTGAGCAACATCAAAAGTGAATGGTGCTGAGAATGCAAACTGATCTTCACAAGACAAAAAAAAACACAATCTTTGCTGAAATTCCTTTGACAGCAATTCCAGGTAATTGCCGTACTTAGCAAAGATAAATACAGACTCAGTATTGACAGTTTTTTCAACTCCTTGCACATAGGAAAATGAATCAGGTTTTCATGTGACAACTGGGACTTCAATAAAGCTAATTTTGCAATGAAACACTTGATATCATCATATAACTGAGTGATGAGCTTATTTTTACCTTGTAATTTCAAATTAAGTAGTAATATCCACTGAAAAAGCTAGATCCTGGAACCAGCTTTCATCTTTCAATTCATCTGTGCTTTGATCCTTCATCTCCAAAAACAATTTTGTGTTGCAATAAAAAAATCTTTTCAGTATCTTGTGATATAAAATCAACCAAACGTCTGTGTAGAATGGCACATTTGTGAACTGATTATTCACATCTTCCAATAACTGGCTAAACTGACGGTGATGCAGAGCACAACCTCTGATATAGTTCACTGTTTTTGTGACAAAACTGAACACATAATCTAATTTTAAAACCTTAGAACATAAGTTCTGTTGATGAATTATACAGTGAAAATGCTAGAATGTTGAATCTGGATATATGTTTTCTATTTTTGTAACTAACTTGGTAGCAACACAATTTTGTCTCCCAACCATACTGACAGCACCATCAGTAGATAAACACATAACTTTACTCAAATCAAGGCCATACTTATGGGGAACTGTTCAACTTCCTCAAAACTGTCCTGTTTTGTTGTATCATGTATTGGGACCAGTTCAATTAGTTCTTCATAAATTTGAAATTCATTGTAACAAGCCCTGGTGAAAAAGGCAAGCTGTGCTATTGCAGCTATGTTAACAGTCTCATCCAGAGCAATAGGAAAAAGTTAAAAACTTGATGATAAAGCCTTCAACTGTCGACTCAAATCACCTGCCATTTCATTCAGCAATAGTATTCCTGCTTAATGAAATGTCTTGAAATAAATGTGAATTCTCTGGACATATAATTTCAGCTGTTTTTATAAGAAAAAATCTCCTTCACTGTAAGATTTTCCACTGATGGTGATCATTTTGCAGAGTTCAAAGCTTGAAGTAACAGAACTAACGTTGCTTTTCTGAATTTTTGTAAAGCAATTCTGTTGCTGTGTTAACTTAACCTTGAATTCCTTCACTTTTGGAACATACATATCTCCTTCATATTTATAAGATCGATGGTTTGTTTCATAATGTCTCTTCACATTATATTCTTTTTGTGTCACAATGCAGTAGTTGCAAATCAGTCTATCTTTCCATTAGCAGTGGTACAAAAGTACTGTAATTCCCACTTTTCATGAAACACACATCCTTCTTCAGATAATTTTCTCTTTTTACAAGATAGAGTAGAACTCAACATTTTTAAGGCAAAATATTACAAAATTACAAATGTTTTCACTTTACATTTGTTCTTATTTAGTTGTCAAGGATGATGATATGATTAACCAGAAGTTAAAAATAGTCAGTGACATTCGAAAACAAAACAACCATTGAGATAGAATAGACAATTTAATCATACCAAAAAAGAATCTCACTGTTTTTTAATAATTTGCATTACCAACAGACAAAATTCTCAATATACTATGGCTATAGAAACCTTTGTGAGGGTTACCAAGATGCATGTAAAAGGCCGCATTTGTCCTGTGGGCCACCAGTTTGACAAACCAGCTCTTAAAGTACTTTCAATGTAAAGTATGTTCTTTTTTAATTAGAGTAGCATTTGTAAAATCAAAGTTATCGCCAATTTTGTTCCTGTGTATTACGAGTGGAGTTTAAAGGGTTGTCCAAATATAGATTCTTTTTATGCTTGTAGATATGGGCTTTTAGATTCCAAGATGTGCTACTGATGTAAGTGCTGGATTTATTTTTCTTTCTAATTATATCTCCAATTGTCTTGGTCATGGTAGTAAAGATCCTAGTATTAGGGATAACTAATTTTTTTTTCAAATTTTGTAGTTAGAGAGTAGGATTATAAATTTATGTTTTTGATGGTCAAAGTGCTATCAGTAATGTCTAGGTTTTGAATGTGTGGACTTTGTATTCTCATTTTCTAGTGTTGAGAATGAAATAATGTAGCCAGTGAAGAAGTCTAAATGTTTTTTCAATGTATATCTCTTCGTCACCTAGGTATTCTGGGTTACATATTTTAAGGGCTCTGAGGTAGAATCCTATGGCTAGTCTGGATTTTAGTTTTTGACTGTAATGAAAATAGAAATTAATTAGATTGTTTTTGTTAATGGGTTTACAGTAAACTCTAAAATATAAGGATTCAAATAAAATGAATAGAAAACTAACAGAATACTGACCAGCTAATTAATTATTATTGTAAGATTCATTTCACATAAATACTAAAATATTTATATATTTTTCAGAAAATATTTTCAAAAGTTAAGAGGCACTGAAAATTTAGTGATTAAGAAATTTATATTAATAACAAATTTTCTTTAAAATTGAATGTTTAAATAATAATAGCATCATGAAATGTTACAGTATCAAAATCAATATAGTTCCAGGACTAAGGCAAAAAATATATGGTATCTTTATCATTTTAACAGAAAATCAAAGTTGGAATATTGTGATTTTCAGAATTTTTAAAGTTATTGAAAACTAAATATAGCATTGTATAGTACATTAAGCTAAAAAGTTAATGTTCAAAGTGGAAATTTCTTTGAAAAGAAAAATTAATTTAACAAAATACTTCTGAAATATTTTAAAAATATTTTCTTTCACAGCTACTGTAAGATTTGAAATTGAATATATACTAGTACCTGTCACTTTGCTAAGACTAACATTATCAAATTTCAAATCTAAATTGCTTGTCTGATTAAAATAATAAATTTATTAGAAATTATAGTCAGTTTAAAGACAGAAGGAATCAGAAAAATGACTTCAAAGGGCCAGATGTTTAGGCTTATACTCTTTGCCTGATAATGTAAGGATTGTTGCCGGAAATAGGGAAATTAGCCTGTGTCAGAGATGTCAGTTTCAATCAAATTGTATGCATATGCAAGTTTGCTTATGTGAAAATATTATGTAAAATAAAAAAAAAAAACTTAGTCAAATTGTGTGCATATATTTGTGTTTATGTATATATTAAATGGCATAAGCATATGTAAGTCACTCATAACACAGGCATATGTATATACATTACATAAGCATATGCAAAGACAAAAGGCAAGACAGTGTATGAGGGACAGAAAATCAGCACTTCTTTTATAATATAGAAGTATTAAACTTAGTTTAGTTTAGCAAAAGCTAAATGAATGGAAGAAATATACTCAATTTTTGAAATGGAGATCCCCTTGTCTTGAAAAATCACCATTTAAAATCTTTATTTTTACTTTACTGGTGGAAGATATGCAATGAGGTGGTTCTAATTTATGACCAGTTTTTCATCCTACATATTATAATCTGGTGCTGTTTTCTCAAAGCAGGTAAAATAAAGGCACAAAGACTATATTATACTCATGAGATCAAAATAAAGGAATCAACAGCCAAGATAGCAGTATTTGCACTTTATTTTCATTTGTGATGGAATTTAGGCCTAACTTAATATAGAAATTTCAAAAATATATTTGTGAAATTTATGTATTCCATAACTTTTGATCTCCAACTTAAAATAATCATTTAACTCTTAATTTCATCAATTTGCTTTTAATTTGATATTTATAAAAGGAAGTATATTTTTTAGAAACTAAATATTTGTTAAGCTGCATATTTAAACACATATGGCTAAAGACAAAAAAGCAACCAAACTATCAGCTTAAAGTAAATATCACAGAGATAAATGTAAGTAGAGAAGTACATGAAAACTAATTTCTCAACAATAATTTTTAGCAATTAATGTAAAGCTAAATTAAATGAAGTTGATGGCTAGGTCACAGGTTGAGTCCTTCATGGTGACAGTCAACCAATATGACTTAGAAAGCAACAGTGGGCAGGTGGAATAATGTTTGGGGATAGTATTATAGGCAGTAAAATTATAGATACCTTCAAAGTTGATAATGGTTCAAGATAAATGCAGAGAATTATTGTAATTTATTGGACAAGACATTTTTTTCAAGTGGTACAGATCACAACTAAAAATTTAGGCCATAGAATATATTTCTGCAAAATAATGCTCATTCAGATTGTGCAAAAATATTTCTTATTGACATATATTTCACTCTTTTACTAAATATCTAACAAAAATAAAAATAAAATGATTTTACAATTCTTTATTCCATTACAATTTTTAGTATTATATGAATACCTTTAGGGATTAATGAAGTCGGGATTATAAACCAGATAATTATCATTAGTAAGAGTTTCAATGAGAAAGATCAACACTGGATTTCACAAAACTTGATATATTTTACATATATATCATATACATATGAAATAAGTACAAAAAAAATCACTTACTCTCGTCCTGAACCAATTTTACGTTTTCTGGCAACTTTTCCACTGTCTGGAGTGTTTGCAGCACCTACATAGGTAAATAAAAAAAAAATATTACACCACTGAATACAATGACAAATTTATCATGCAATGAAATAATTTTGTAACTTGGTTAATTTAAAAAAATATTTAAAAGCAAACATGAAAAAGGGAAAAACTAATCAAACATTTTTTAAACCATATAATCCTATAGTTTTATCAGAAAATACCAATATTAAGATTTTTTGTGATAATGATAAACAGGGATGCAAATGATTGTTTGCAATGTACATTACAAAACATTTTTGCATCAATGAAAAAAAATAATTTCATTAAATAATTCATGCATAATTGTACAGACATTAATTCAGTTACAAAATTTGACCTACAACCAGTTCTGTTTGTACAAATATAAGTGTATTGTTGAAAATATAATCTGCATATAGAAATATCTGCACTAGGCTGATTTATTTGGTTTTAAAGCCCAATTGTGATAACTTATAAGTTTTTATTTATGCATTCTCTGCATTTTATGAATTAGATATTAATACCATTTATCAACTGAATACATATACTGAGTAGAATACCTAAGTTGCTAGTGATGTATTAAAAATCATTTATTTCATTATTGTATGTTTATTAAAATTTGTACAGATAGCTTATAAAAAGATTTATGTTTATTTTGTAATGAAGGCAGCATTTTATTCATCTCAATCATTTGACAAGAGGTTTAGAAAAAACTTCTTGAAAGCTTAAAATGACTGCTCAATCTAAAGTTATTCAAGTAACAAAAGATGTAGCTTTAAAAAATTACATCTAGTGGTGATATAATATGATAGTAATGCATTTGCTTTGACTTCATTATAGTTTAGTGTTAGACTTTACAAAGCTTAGTTACAAAATAACATGATCATTTATTTATATTTTTTAAAGAATCTATATTTTAACATAGTATCTAACTACCTTCATGTTAGGTATGTGGTATGTCACGATCCAAAAGAAATATTAAAGTGTCACCCAATTTAAAAATATCCTGTCAGTCTGTTTTCTTTTGCTTCCATCCCTTCCCTATTTCTTCATTTTCTTTTCCTCCTCATCCTTGTTTTTCCAAATTCTGTTGTCTTGTGGAAAGGAACAGATAGACAGTTGACAGAGGCTGTGTGTGTGCATGTCTGTGTGTAACATTTCACATAGCACACAGGCATTATAATAATCCTAAACACGAGTGCAGAGAATCAAGAATTGAATGAAAACTTTGATACTAGGTAGAGTGCACAGAGACTAACAGCAAGAAGTGCTGATCCATATATAATCCTGTAATTATTTTCGTTTTTTTACAGGCACCATGCTAGTAAATTTTATTGTCTTTTTACAGATATATTGTAGTTGTATGTGAATTTTTTTTTTTTTTTTTTTTTCCACACACAAACAAAGTAGGTATACACTTGTTTAATTATTTATATACTGACACAAATTTTATTTTTTTTACAGGTATTGTGAATAATGGTAAATAATTTAAGCTGAGAACAAAAAAAGTGGACTCTAATGCAGTATTGGAAGATTGAAAATGCCAAGCAGGTGTACAAAACACGAATAGAAACATTTGACACTGTTCCACCAACACGGCAGACAATTTATTGTATAAAAGATAAATTTAAAAAATGGGTTCAGTAGTTAATGCACCAAATCTGTACATTCTCGGATATCTATGAATGAAGAAAATAAGATAAGTTAAAAAAAATGTGTCAAGTGTATAACTACTTTTGACCTACCACACACACATATACATTTATATATATATATATATATATATATATACACACACACACAGCAATGATTCTGTATTTAGGTTGACTTATCAGAATTCAATATATTCCAGAATGAATCTATAACTTTACAAGCTAGAGTTTATTATTTTAATATACTTATCAAGATCATATCTTTTATTGTTCTAAATTGTCTAACAAATCAAGCTTAAAAGGCTAATTAAACTTGAAATAATCTACACATATAGTCAAAACCTAGATAACAATATTCTAGAAATCGTCAGCTGAGTCAAAAGACAACAATCAGAACATTCATCAGAGTTTGTTGAGTGTCAAAATCATCTTTTATACAAAGGTTAATCTTCTTTAACCCTATATAAAGTAACTGTTGAGTAAAATAATCCTTTGAAGTAATTACTTATTGCATTTTATAATACTTACATGAACTTTGTAGATAATCATTTCTAAGATCTATTTTATACTGTTGATCTAAAAAAATGAAAAATAAAATTAAAGACAAAAATATTGAAATTACTTTTTTTGCCAATAGAAGTGAAATCATTTATATTAACTTGAAAATAAATCTTTATCAAACAGTTTATATCCAACCATGATGATTTAAATAAAATTCAGACTATTTTTTGAATATTTTAACTTATGTTACTTGCTTCAAGGTAGATAAGCCGCTTAAAATATTTGTTTGCTAAGAAATATTTTCACATTAGACAACTGGTACATTCATCTTTATAAGAAATAAAAATAGACATACAAGAAATATGATTTATGGCTATATTTTCATCAGGTAGAGTTTATTTTTTATTTTTTTTATAGTGGATAATATATAAAAATGACTGTTTTATATGCATGAAATTCTTTACACACAGAACTTCAATAACATAGGTTTGGAAATTTACTGATATTATGCCTTTTGAAAGAACATACTTTGAAGTGAAAAAGAAGATATTTTGAAGTGAAAAAGAAGATATTTTAACCTTGTTGTTGTTAATAATAACCATAGTAGTTTATTTCTTAGTTATTTCTACAATTGCATCAGCTGGCAGTTCTTAAATATATTCAATAAAATTAAAATGACCTCACCTTTCTACTAATTAAAGAGAGAAGGATGTTTCAAAGGTTTTTTTGTCTGTTTCCAGCTATAGAATACATATTCTCAGCAATATGTAAAGTTTACAATTGTAAAAAGTTTCCAGCCATAAGATGGTAAAAAATATGTGTATATATTTTAAAACATAAAAGAATAGAAAACATTGTAGACAGCAAAACTTTTTACCATAAAAGGACAGGAGATCTGTTAGCCAATATATGTTCTCTTCTCTATTTTGTTTCTTCTAATACATGCTTATATTCTTTAACTGCTTTTGCACAAATTTCTTATAAAGTTTATTACAGTTGTTAATGACTGCTGAGAGAAGTAATGAAAATGAGATTTCTTGTGATGTTTGATTAAATTTTACTATTTCTATAATCAGATATCTGTAAATACAGTCAAAATCTTGAATGTTTCAATCAAATTATTAACCATGCCAAAAACATAGGGAAAAAAACATCTTCTGTAAATATTAGGTTAGAACAAAAGTTTGTAGCATTTTTGAATATGTGGTGTCTAAACACTATTTAATTTCACATGTGACTGAAATTTGACATAAATAGATATTTCAAAGGGTGACATTTCAATGTGTCTTTCTATATATTTTTGTGGCATTTTTTTGTGAATTTTAAATGTTTTTATGTTACAGATGAAAATAGGATGCATTTTAATCATTTGATGCTCTTCTTCCACTGTTTCCTGTACAAACAGCAAAAAAGATATTTATAGAGATGACACTATAGCTGAGAGCATTGTTTGTAAGCAGTTTTCTATGTTCAGAAGTGGAAATTTTGATCTAGAAGACTAAGAACATTCCAACAAGCCTGCAGTCATTGATGACTAAATTGAAATACTGATTAAAAATAATCCAGGTTACAGGACACTGGACAACAAAGATACTCCACATATCTCGAGTGTTGTTAGGCATTTGGAAACAGCTGGATATGCATATCACAATGATGCTTGGATGCCTCACAATTTCCATCTGTGATTCTTTGCTTAAATGCAACAACAAAAACAACTCATTTTTATGAAGAACAATCACAAGTGATGAAGAATGGATTGTTTACAATAATGTGGAACAAAAAAGATTCTAGGAAAAATAAAATGAGCTGTTAATCAGCCCAAAAGCCAGTTTGAAATCCAAAAGTGATACTGTGTATCTGCTTGTGTATTATGAACTCCTTCCATAAAGTCAGCTGTTGAATTCAGACAAGTACTGCTCACAATTGGACTGCAATTAAGGCAACAATTAATGAAGAGAGTCTGGAATTGGCCAGTCAAAAAAGTGTCATCTTCCATAAAGACAACACCAGATCTCACATGACTTTGTAGATCCAGCAGAAATTGGTACAGCATGGCTGAGATGTCCAACTACACCTGTTATACCTGCACTTTCTGATTACCACTTAATTTGAGACACTATAAAATTCTCTTAATGAAAGGAACGTTAATTCTCTGAAATCCTGTAAAAACTATTTAGACCAGTTCATCACTCAGAAAGATGCTTACTTCTCAGAGGACAATTATGAAGTAGTCTCAAAGAGGGTGAAAGATTGTAAAACAAAATGAGACATATGTGGTTGAATAAATCTATGTAGAGATATCTAAATATTGTTTTTGAAATTCATTTAAAAATGTTATGAAATTTTTTCCTGACCTAATAAATGAAATATTGGGTAAAGTAAAAAAGTTAATTCAGTTCAGTTTTTTTAAATAAAAATAAAGGACAATTTGTTAATTCTTTTAACATTAATGCTATAGAACAAAATGTTCACCATCTTGTTTATTTTTTGCCACCCCCCCAAGCAACTTTATAATTTAATCCTTCCAGAATATTTTATCTTCAAAGCACAAAGAATTACTCTGTGCTTTTTACAGTCTTCCAAAGAATTGAATTTTTTTTATTAAGAAATGTCTGCAAATAACAAAATAAATAGCAATCCAAATGTGTAATCACAAGTACAGTATATAAGTGAAAACTTCTTGACTTAACTATAACAATTTTTGCTTGATTAGCAAGGAAGAATGAAGTCTAGCAGTATCTTGATGAAATATCACATTCTTTCTCTTAACTAATGAAAATCCCACCATATCATCTATTTTGGTAAGGTTAGTAGTGGTTCATTTCTTTTAATTACTTTTCATTGACAGGAATAATTTGTTTTACAACTCACATGGTACAGATATTCTTTTATTCAACATATATAGAAATTACACAAAGCCATTAATTTAACAAAGTTGGTACAAATGATTTGCAATTATTGGTTTGAACTAAGTTAATCTTTTACATCATTTAGTGTTGATTATTCTTGATGCCTTGATCTGTTTGCTAACAACTGGTGTAACTGATTGTGAAAGTTCAAACTTTTGACATGTTCAATCATTTACAGTACCTTCTCCATGCACTATTTTTTGCATTTCATCTACCTTACAGTAAAAAAAAAAAAAAAAAAAAATGCATATACCAAAAAATGGTACCTATTTTTTAAAAATCTTCAATGTTAAAATCAACAAACAATTTTAATTTTGAAAAAAAAAAAAAAAAACTGCATATTCATATGTCAATACAATCAAAAGCAATATTTTTGAATGAATAATTCTGTTGTCAACTAACACAAGAACAAAACTTTTAACCAATCCAAAATATTTACCATCACAGAAAGAAAGAAAAATTTTTCATGATTTAAAAACCACACCCTATAAGAAAATTGAACCCACCCAATCACAAGTCATAGCCCCAGCATCATTTTCTCTCTTCAGTTTAGATAATTTAGGCATGGTGGAGTAATGGATAGTGGCTCAGATTGAGAAATCAGAGAGCCAAATTTGAATTCCAGTTGAATCTATTACATTCACTTATGTGTTAATACCCTTGGCAAAGATATGAATCCTCTTCTTCTCCCCCCAGCTATGGGTAAATAGCAGGACAGACTGGGTCCTACAGCTTTGGATGGCAACTTGTTTACTGCAGAAAAAATTGGCAACCTACTGCGGGGAAAAATCTGCCCCATCAGTCATGTATCAAAAGATACATGATCGCCTAAGCGTGTATCACGCATGGCACATAACTGACCAAGGACAGAAATATAATGTAATGTTTTAGGTGTGTGTTTATAGTTGGTAATAATTTTATTAAGTTTTCAATGTATTTTCTCCTTAAAGAATTATGTTCTTTTTTAATTAAGGTGACATTAGTGAAATCAAAGTTATGTCCAGCATCGTTTTGATGCAAAATGAGAGATATCATTTGTCCAAATGGAAGTCTCCTTTGTATTCGTAGATGCGGGTTTTAGATCATGTGATGTCTCCCCTACATAAACATTTTTGCATTGTAAATGATTTATTTGATAAATCCCGGCATATGAATTGGTGTTGGGTTTATTTTTCTTTCTAATTGTATCTCTGATTGTTTTGGAAGTGGTGGTAACGATCCTACTATTAGCTATGACTAATTTTTTTTGTGAGTATAGTAAAAAGAAGGCAGGATTATAAATTTTGTGTAATTTTTGTTAGAAGTTCCACTACAGCTTCAGTGATAAGACAAGCTTGTCTCATTGGCCACATCTACCATCAGTGAGCTTTTCAGTTCTTTGTTCTCAAAGCAAAGCCAACATGATACACTTCAGATGAGCCCATGAAGTATTTTTGTTAGATTACTATTTCAGGTTTAAGAGTTACCCATTCCTAATACACACACGTTATAGTTTAATATTTTTTAAAAGTATGGTAAGTCCATACAGAATGAATAAGTAAATTCTTTCACACTCATTAACCCTTGTGCCTTAGTGGAGTGATATGATTTAAAAAAAAAAAAAAAAAAATTATTATTGCAATCTTATGAAAAAGTCATCCTTTATTAAATATTTCAGAAGGGTTATAATCTCTGATCTTACAGCAACTAGTTCCACTCATATCTTCAATATTTAACAATCTTAAAAAGTTATATTCAAGAAAATTTTGTATATTCAGATCTTTCCAGGCTTGGCAGCTGCTAAAAATATTTTAAGTATTTGAACGGAGTAATTTCTGACTACATCTTGGTATAACAGAAATGTATACTATATTCATTTTCTTCATTTATCTAATTGTTTGATTAGTGTTGCTAGGTTATGGAGGCACATATGGCAAAAAAGAGTCTTGAATAGTCAAACTGATAAAATATTAATACATATTTTTGTTCCCAATACAGTTATTGATTTTCTTGAAAGATACATAATGCTATGGGGAAATATTTCTTTTTTCCAATCACAATTTAAAAAAACAATGCTGAAGTTCATGAATCAGTTATTAAACATAAATATTTAATCTTAAAATGTAAACAATGCTAAATTTACTTTACTCTTCATATAATTAATTTAGATTATCTTTTAACCATTTCCTTCAAGAAAAGATAAAATTTAATGAAGTCAGTACAATTTAAATTTTAATCCAGTGTTTTTTTTTTAACAAAACATGAAATAAATTTTTATTCATTTTATATATTCTTACTTAAATCTTAAAAAAAGGAAAAAACAGAGCACCAATTTAAAACTCAAAAATATGAGTTTGAAGAAATTATTGTTATCATTATCTGTAAAGATGCATAAACTGATGTGAAGGATTGATACATTTCATTTTTATCCTACCTCTAGAAAATTAACCTGTAATTTAATTTCAAATTTTCATAATTCTGCTTATCTTTAACTGAAAAATTGAGATTGTTATAAATTTTGTTCATTTTAATTTCTTGCTTGATAAAGATTAGGTTTACTTTATTTGTAAATGAAGTAGCATACTTTTAAAAAAATTAAATAATAGAAGATCCCTTCTGAAAGTTTCTTTCTTCTTCACATTTAAAGTAAATCAAATTATTGTAATACAGAAAAAAAAATTAAGTCACAGGCATTACATAATGATCATTATTAGAGCAGTTATTTGTATATTTGATATTCTTTTAGAATTTATCTTAAATGTTATTGAACCAGGAAAAACATTCATTTTAATCATGACTTTTTTGTAGTAATCTTAACATGGTGAATTTGTCAGGGAGATAACTTCTTGATAATATCAGCCTGGAGAGATGATCCCAGAATGTGCCATGGTCAGGAAGTACCTGAAAACCATATTACAGGTTAACTGAAACTTTGTGAGTGAAATTGGGTAAATGAAACTGTTTTGAAGCCATTGATGGTTGTTCTAGCACAATGTCACAAATCATTGTGACTGAGGTTTTCAGTATATTGATCTTGTTCAATTACTGGTCACACCAGAGTGAGTTTTCTCTCCCAGAAACTGTAACTAAGGTTCACTCAAAAGAGTTGCAGTATAAAACCAGGTATTGAAGAAACACAAATGTGCCTGAGGTATCTGTAACAGGGATTAGCTAAAAACATTAGTAGACTTTATAGTTTCCAGAGACTGACAAATAACTACTATTAAGTGAATTTTTATTTTTTTTATTTTCAGCTGAGATCATGTTAAACCAATTTAATGACCTTTGTTTACATGTGTAATCTATCATTGGTTAGATAAGATGCTCTCAAGTAGATTTGCTTGTGGATTAAGAAAATAGCCTTGATAAAGTTAATTACAGATGACTAATGTTTTTTTTTCTTTTTTTTTTTCACAATTTTAACAATTTGTTTTAGTCAGTCTGTTTACATTCTCCCACTCTGTATCTGATAAGCTTAAACTCAGATAGCAAATGTATTTGTACTTACATATTATATTTTATCACTTTGCATAAAATCATCCAATATTTTTGCCACTCCCTATACATAATTTAATGCACAGTAAAAGAAATAAAACTCAGACAAATTAAAAAGACATTTTTGTATAAATTATAACTGAGCACAAAGTGTTCAAAGATATCTTTTTTCAACATTAATTTTATTTATACTGAAGGATAATGAGGAAATAAAGAAATTATTCCTACAGTTATATGTAAATATAAAATAAAAGCAGCTTTGTCTATAATAACAGTGATATGATAGAATGGTGAGAAAAAAATGAAAAAAAGTAACAGAAATTTAAAAATACTGTTCATCCTACCAAGGATTTTTTCTTTTATATGTAAAGTTAATGTTTGGAAGATTGATTGGAAGGTCAAAAAATAAAAATTCTGCAAGAAACTAATTTTAGAAGAACAGACATTTTGCTTCTCCCTATTAATATGATTGCTAATCATAAATATAATCAAATCATTAATTTTTTTTATTCCCTCTTAACTATAATTATATTTTAATTTTGATTGGTCATTTCAATCCACACCTCCTCAAGGAGTTGTAAATGTTGATCATTTAATAATAATATAAATAATATATCTTGTCAGGCAACAACGCTTTCAAGCAAGGATTGATTTTTTTTTGAGTCATGGTTGAAGATCATATGCAAAAAAAAAAAAAAAAAGTTAATATATCATATTTATATGTTATAACATACAAAAATATTTTATGATCTATGTTGCTCATATGATATCAGTTAATTTGTTTAAAATAACATTGACCATGCCTGATTGTTTGTTAGGGGCAGAGCCCAT
Source organism: Acanthosepion pharaonis (assembly GCA_903632075.3). NCBI lineage: Eukaryota > Metazoa > Mollusca > Cephalopoda > Sepiida > Sepiidae > Acanthosepion > Acanthosepion pharaonis. The sequence continues at coordinate 28,484 of CAHIKZ030002332.1, read as the reverse complement.
ATGTTAAAAAATATTTATAAGGGAAGAGTGCTCAATATTCAACATTGGGCATTTGTAGATATAGATACATGGTTTGAAGATCACTTTAATTGTGAAAATGACAGTTGCCATGCATTGTTGATTCCTATCAAGATATCTCTCTCTCTCACACATAAAATCCATACTTCCTATACTCTCTTCTGCAAAACTTATCTAAAGTCTTTTTCTGGTCGAGTTTTTTCTATATACTTGACAGTAACACTAATATTCATAATTAACTGCTCAAGTTGATAGATTTCTATTAAAAATAAAATAAGATAAAGAAAAGGAAGTGATATAAGAGAAGTGTGAGCTCCTAAATAAGAGCACAGACAAGAAATTACACGATTTAATGGAATTACTCAAAGGTTCTAGATATTATACTTTGAGTAAACAAGTGAATACATTATTATGCATATACTATGTTATTAAACATTGAAAACATTAACAAAAACAGTATGGGCAATAGATTTGTTTTTGAAATATTTTCATATGCATCATTTTCTACTTCAAAGGAAAATGGTATATGTTCCTTTCTGCCAGTTAAAAAAAAAAGACTGGATTCCTCTAGTAAAAAAACAAATTATAATGTAGGATTTACTCCCCCACCTCACTACTTTCCAAAAATGCAAATTGAATATCTGTTTGTCTTCTTGTCCAGAAGTTTATAAGAGTCAACAGAGATATTAGCAGCTTTGCTAAAAGTCAGTATGACAGAAAATATCTTGTTTTTTTTTACATGACCCAGAAAATCATATAAATTTCCTTAAACTAAAGCCAGCACAGTGGTTTTCTCTTAATGTGATGGAGAGTTACTGGCATATCCATTTGCTTCCTTCTTTAAAAAAAACTAGCTTTTATTTAATTATTATTTCCTTTTTTCAAATTGACTATCTTTTATGATTAGCTTTCAAATATTGAGAAAACTTGTCAATGTTCTATCATTAATTTATCATGAGATATATAATTTCATTATAAGGTCTGCTTAGTGAGATTCTCACTGGTGCAGTCAGTTTTTGAGCACAAAAATCAGGTTTTCAAATGCTGATTTTCTAGGCAGGCAGTCTTATACTTTAGGGGAAAGATAAATTTAGTAAATATTAATTAAAAAATATCAGAATAAACAATCTTAAAATATTTTTACATAACATGTGTAAAATAAAAAAAATTGTATAACTACAAATTTAGTAAGTTGGTTATTTCGGAGATCTCAGTAAAACAATAATGTGAAATATTGAATAGTCATTTTTCATTATTAATAAAAATAAAAGGACTTAAGAAGAAGTAAAAAGAAATTGAAAATGAAAAGCAAAAATTACATGCATCAATGAAATTTAGCAGAAAATATATCAGAAATTAAAAAAAAAAAAATACGGATAAATTGTCAGTTCATTCCAATATATTTTTTTAATTTAATAAATGTGAATTTAGCTTATTTTTTAGGCTTAAAAAAAAAATAAAACGAACACTATGACAGGATTCAGAAAAAATCTGTGTACTGTGTAAGTGTGTGTACAGCGTACAAAAAAATTTAAGAACATATCGGCTTCATTAATTTTAAAAATTTAAATTTTGAAACACCAGTAAGTATAATAATTAAATTAACGTTGGTGCGTTAGAATACTGTTCATTTTTTTCTTTTAAACAAAACTTCAATAGAGAAAGCCAAAATAGTTTATGTGTTTTTTTTTTTGCAATCGCTGCTAGTGGTCAGCAGTTACATGAACCGGAATTAGAACAACTTGGGCTTTTTTTAGTGATTTGTAGTTTTACTTTGTGGATTTACAAAGTATTTTGTAATAAAAAGACACTTTAGAGCAATTTAATTTCTAATTAATATTTTTTTTTTATTTCATTTCTATAGCAATTCCCTTTGGCATAAGCGATTAAAAAATACCCGTACCACCTTATTCATTTTTTTAAAGGAAACCAAAGCCTTTTTTTTTTAATTTTCACGTTAAGATTGTATTTAATTTACAATGTAAATTTTACATCTATATCAACGACTCAGATTTATCAGTAAATATATAGGTGATCATATTTTATAGATCTTTTGAGCATTAGTAATTAAACAATAAGACAAAAATTGGTTAACACCTGCAAAGTGCAAATATATTCACTACTACTTACTACTACCTACCACCATGCAGTGTGTGACTTCTTCAACCTTACAGTTCTTATGACAAGAAGAGACTGTGATTTCCATGTAAAAACTAATTTTAAATAAATAAAATAATCTGAGAAAAATATTAATATCATCTCATTGTTTCCAAGTGATTTAAAGCCTAGTTTTCTACTTTATTTTATTTATTTATTTATTTTCTAAACCGGGGAGAAATTCCTAGTGCTTCAATAGTGACAGCAAAATTATAACAAATGTCACTTCTACCAGCTTGTTTACATTTTATAATCGAAGCGAACATTGAAAGAATGTACTCTTTCTAGTATTTTTTGGGAAATGAAATCATCGACAAATCAAGAAAGAAGATGAGCAAATAAATGAAAATGGATTTGTTAATGAAAAATAAATCAACGGTATAGAAAAGGATACCACTAGGTCATTTTAGAGAGTCACAAAACAACACTCGACGTGTGTGTAAAAGCAAACCACTTTACAGACAAGCTTTTTTTAAGCGATTTTTTGTTTAATAAAAGTCTACTTACCGGAACCCGAAGGTCCTGGTGATACTGTAGCTGCTGCTGCCATGACAAATAGTGTGTTTTTTAGTGAAATAACGTGGATAAATCGATAAATGAAGAGTTAAAAGGCTAAGAAATACAAGGGTAGGTATCGGAAAATCACAGTCTGCTGCTGTTGGCTGTCTCTAGGAAAAATCATGGCAGAACAAAGAATCACGTTGGTGTGGCGAGAAACGGCGAGATCTGTCCATGTTATTTTCTATCATCAGTCTGCTGCCGGAGTTGAGAAGCACAACAAAATGTGAATCTACATAAAACCTCGGCGACTATCTACAGAATAAAAGAATGAATTCCGGGTAAGTTTCATAACATTTGATTGTGTACAAAATGCCTTTTAAAAGCATACGGAAGCAGCATGTTTATTTATTATTTTTTTCGCCTTCAATGTTTTAATTTATCGCTTGATATCCTGGGTTTAAAAATGAATCAAGTCAGCAAGTGAATTATTGAAAATGAGGGATCAGTAGAGAATGAGTGAGTGAATGAGCAAGTGACGAAGATCGGTGATTGAATGTTCGCTTTTTAGTTTAAATTGTCATTTGAAACTATTTCATATTCTTAGACCCTTTTAATAAAACCACATTTTTTTAAATAAATATTTTAACTGATATTTTTATTACTAATAATTAATTTTTTTTCAACTTGGTCTTTCTTTACTCGCTCCCACAATTAGAAACTGACCGTCTCCACCCCCCTCAAATTCTCGTTATTTCTGCTTTGTACATCAATACTCATGACAATATCGGTTTATTTTTTCATGCTATTATTATTGGTTAATGAGTCTAATGACTGTTTTCGTATATTCGTGTTTTTTTTAGACATAAGGAAAATTGACAATAAAGTCAAAGTGAATTAAAAATCTAATTTTTGTTGGCTTTTTGTTTTTACAAGTCAAAAAAATGTTGCTTTGTTTGAAATGAATGAATGGATTAGTTTCTGTTTACTTAGCTTTTTATAGTGGTAATTTTAATTTTTTTAATATTACAAATTTCAGTTAAAAAAGTTGATTTCCTCTTCCCTGTCCCGTTTTATTTTTTATGTGCTACGCATGAATTTTAAATTAAAGAGTAAAAAAAGAACTAGTAGCTATTTTTTTTACATTTATTTCTGTTACATTTTTCTAGTTTTTCATTTTATTCCTGTTAAAAATAGAAATTTTTTGAAAGGAAGAAAAATAAAACCTTGTTATTATTTATGACCAAGTTGGAATGGCCTTGTTTATGACTCAGTATGTGCCTATTTAATTTTTAATGATGTCGATTTTGAACTCTGCTAAACGAAAATGATCCCACCCCCAACATGCTCGAAATTCATCATTCCCGGTGTTAATCATAAGCGAACAACAGCATGTGGTTTGGTTAGTGCGCATATTTTTAAAATGATGGTACTTTATGAAATTGAAATTTAAACGTTTACCAGAACATTTCAAGATCGACATTTACAAGTCCTTGAGGAGGTGTGGATTGAAATGACCAATCAAAACGAAAATATTTTTTTGTGACCAATCAAATCAGATAGTTCACGCAAGCGATACTTTTTTTTTTCATTCAATAATTTAAAAAAAAATTAAAGCGTGCGAAAATTTTCTTGAAAAGAAAAATGATTCCTGTTTCTTTTTAGCTGTATATTTGTGTGCATGCGTTTAAACAACTTATATACGCAAAAGTATTTTTGTGGTTTTTGTATCTGCTGGATCAAAAATTTAATTTTGGCAGATCAATTTGGCTTTTTAAAGTAATTTTTTTAATAAATTAATGCCACTGAATTACTTTCTAGATCAAAATAATTAAATCAGAAACTTGGTTATTAACAAACGAAAAGTAAAACTCCAAGCATTCTGTTAAAAAACCATGTTGCTCAACACTCAACAACAACACTAACAGTGTTACACTCAACACTACTACAGTTTTGTTTACTACTGAAATAATCTGTGAACTGAAATCCATTTAATCTACTGATAAAATAAAAATTGTGGGGAAAGTATTAAGATTTGAGGTTTTTTCCACAAATTTCCAATGTTTAAGCTTGTGAAGATTAAAATTAAATCCTCTTCATTAAATAAGCAATCAATAAATTATATACACATGGTGTGCTGAAAAATTTTTGGTTCGGCCTACTTCTCTTTTAAACCTTGCCAAAAATTAGAATCCTGTTTTTAGAATCCCCTCTTGATTCGACTAATAACTTTTTTGTACCTTTGTGTACAAGAAGGCTTATGTGTTTTTTAGTTCCTGACTGCATAGAATGCCAGAGCTTTTGATAATAAATTACAAAAGAAATTATATTGTCTACTTTTAAAGCTATTTTTTTTTTTAAATGGGAAATGCAATTTTACTTTTACTTCTTGTCTTGATTGAGAATTAGGCTTTGTAATTACCTTGATCTTTTTCAATATGTTAAAAAAAATGATTTTTTTTACAAATGACATCCTCCTAGAAGGATTCTGCTGCTTTAACAATGAAGTGGTGATTAATTTAAAAAATGATAAGCAAGTGTAGTAGTCTAAGTAAATAATGCATTTTAAAGGCTCTAGAGACCTAAAAAGTTAACTTTTTTTGTGTGTAATGATGCGACTAAAAAAAAAAGTGCAGTTGTCTAATTGAATAGTAAGGCAGGGCGGAGTTGTTATTAATTAGAGACTAGTCACTAAATAAATACCTTTATTTTGGATTCAGTCCAAGTTGAAGTGGTTGAAGAGCAGTTTCTCTTAATAAAATTATAAAACATCTTTCAGTTACTAAACTTTTTATTGAATTTTTACTTTTGCATCAAGAAATTCTTTTACGATATCAATTATCAGAATTCAGAAATTTTAAACTGGTAAAAAAAAAATATTTTGTTACTTGACTAAAAATGCTTATTTTGATTCCTCTTTAACAGAACTGGTTTTCTATTCTGGTCTTAATTTCCAGTAAGTTTTATTTTTATTGAATAGAAATGTAGATTTTTTTTGTAATATGTTACTTTAGAATAGATTTTAGAATCATAAATTGAGAAAATCTTGGTTTATGCAAAAAAAAACGCACTTTAAAACACTATGAAATTCAAATGTTAAGCAAAGATTGCGTTCTGTATGAGAAAGAATACCTTCTCTCCCTTTTGAAATGCCAAGTTAAATGTCAGTATGTTAGTTAAGCTATGGCACTTTTGTACTAACATCTGTACATTACATATAAATGTGTGTGTGTATATGTGAACTTTGTTTTTTTCTTAAACTTATCATAAGAGATAAGTACAATTTATCTGATTAAAAACACTATCAGCTTTGAATTATATAGTTACAGTTTGGTCAGCAAGTTCTTCAATGTATTATCAACATTTCTTGACAATACTAATCACTGAAATCGGGCATAAATCTGGAATGGAAAGATAAACAAAAATATGTATGTATATTTCATGACAAATTTTTGAAATCTGAGTAGTGGGCTCATGGCCTGAATTTACTTTGATAAGAAGACTAAGTAAGAAGAGAGAATCACAGGAACATGAAATAGCTGAAGCGTGTTTTTTTTTTTTTTTTTTTTTTTTTTTAGAGGTTGATAATAAGTAGGAAAATGGTCTGTGGAGTTTGATTCTGCTTAATAGTTATTTGGGCTAAGAAGGTAAAGTCTTAAGCTATAATGTAAAGATGTCGACAAAGGGAATAACCTATAAAAAAACAGTTATAGAAAATATTCTTTTAAATTAATTAAAAATAAAATCCATATTAAGAAAAATATGCACAATAGAAAAACCTTATGAAGGTTTAAATTTTGTTTTAAAGTAAAAAGTTATGAAAAAATAAATAAATAAACACTTTTAAAAGTATCTATTTTCATTTTCTGGATGCAAAGTTTTCTATTTTTTGTAACTAGAAAGTTTTTTTTTTTTTTTTTTGTTGATATAATGAAGCTGAAGTATAACTGAATTTGACTCAGATGCATAAAGTGTGTTTTGCCTGAAATAACATTGATTGTCATTATTTCATTATGTGCACTGATTGTATTTAAAATAGTCTGCATTTGGCTGTAAACATTTCCCCTAAAATAATACTGGCTGAGGGGGAGAAGAGGATTCATACCCTTTCACAAGAGTATTAGCATGTAAGTGAATGTAAATGGTTTTACTTTTGTTTGACTGGAACTCGGCTCTCCAATTCCTCAAACCGAGCCGGAGAGCCGAGTTCGAATTCATTACAATTCACTTACTTATAGATAGCTGATTCTTCATTCATTAACAGTCTAAAAAACAAAACAAAAGTGATACTTATGACAAGATTTTATTGGACATGTTAATTTTCTTACATAAACTTTCATCATGATAAGTACAATACAATGCAAACAAAATTAATTACTAATTGTAAATAAATGTCAATAATACTCAGTCTCAGTATATAAACTAGTTTTTCTAGTTATTTTTTAAAAAAATGTTTTAACATTAAATTAATTTTTTTAAAACTTAATAGCTATGTCACTTCTTAGCTATAAATTTAAAATATTGCATTATTTTTGTTAAAATTTACAAATAACCATTTTTTTTGTTTTTTTTTATCTCTTAAATGTTTTCTCATAATCACACAAAATATTTATAACAATTTTTATTTTGCCAACATCTAAATCTTCATAGTGCAAAGGTATAAATGCAAAAGTTACAATTTACATTTTCATAGATTCTGTAACAGTTTTATTTGAAGCATATTATTTTCCATCTTAGAGAAGTAAAAGTGGAACTTTTTGAATGTGTAAAATAATCTCCAAAACACTATCAAATGAGTTTAAGTGCAATTCTCAACTTCCTTTTTGATAAAAACATTGTTTTTCTGGAGAGCAAACAGACTTAATGGCAAACAACAATGAGAAATGCATTAAATCTTTTTTGTGTTTTGGTTATATTGTTGTTCTTTCATAAGAGTGAATAAGATCTAAATTGGGAAAACTTGTTGAACCAGTTTATAGAATCTTATTTTTGAAGAATACTATTTCTGTTACATTACTAAATAAATGATAATTTTTCTTTTTTTTTTCATTGAGAGATATTAAAATTCCTTTGGCTTATCTCTATTAGATCTCATAATGTGGATTTTTCCCAAATTGAAGTGAGAGCCTTGAGATTAACTGCCACTGTTTTCTGATGGTTATAATTTCTTGATTATAAGTTAAATATATATTTATTACAATGATTGAACTATTTAGAGTTTTCTCCTATTATTACCACCAAATCAATTATTTTTCTTTCTATTCTTAACTTTTACTACACATCAGATTACAAAGTACTTTTTTCATATGTGGCATTTCCAAGGTAACCCTTATGTATTTTCTCAAATATCTTCCTTAATGAGCCAAAGAATCACTAATAGTGAATCCAAGTAGCTATTATAAATGTAAACATTTCTTCATCAGTTCTATACAATAGATTTGTTATTTAAAATTCATGAAATTACATAAGTACAGCGTCAATGAACACTCCTTCTATAGGTTGATGTTTTTAAAAATCAAATGATTGGTTGTTTTAAAAATACTCCTCTTATATTTTACTTTATCAGTATACAGCCTGCATATAAATTTCAAGAAGGAACCAGCTAATCAATATGCGTAAAATACATATGATTAGATTGTAATGTACATAAAATACATTAAAACAATAATAAAATCAAATTATTTTAACCGTCTACACTTAATGCAATATAAAAATAGTGTCACTGAAAAAATCAAGCTATTTCTGGTTTCATATTTGCAGTGACTATAGAATACTGTGCTTATATGTTTAATGTATAAGTATAATTTAATGCAAACTTATCTAAGGAAAATATACATGCTGATATATAAAAAAAACTACACAAAAAATTTCTATATAAATACTTTGTTTAATTTTTATAGTATTTTAAGAAAAAAATTAAAATGTTTTATAAAATTTCATACTGATTCTGTGATTCTTAGATATCTGATTTTTTTTTCTAATGCTTAGAGAATGTTTGTTTTCCATTCAGGAGATTTCTATGCACTATAGTAATTAGTAGTACTATCTTGTGATTAACAACACAAAAAATTAATTACCCCATTCAGTTAATTAACAATGATGATTAATAGAACTTTTTTTTCAAAAATACTTATTTTTCAAGATAATTATTAATTTTATTTATTTTTTACACACTAGGTTTTGTATTCTTATTTAAAAATGAAACCCTAAACCATAAAGAATATTTTGAGTGTTTTGGTTTCCATATTGAACGAATAGCATTATTCTCTTCTTCAGAGCAAGCTAGACAAGCTCTGAAAATGCAAACAGCACTTTTTCTAGATACTCACCAATTTTAAGCATTGTGATTTTGTTAATCTCAAATACAATCCTAATTGTCATTTAAATTTTTTTTGAATTGGTTATAGCTTAAATAAGCACCTAAATACAATAGCTACTAACTTTCTGTGTTGCCCTCAGATGTAATTATTTTTATACACCAATGAGGATTATTTTAACTTAGGGTAGACAGAGAAAAACATTGATTAGAGAAACTCTTATTTTCTTTTTATCATAAAGAAATGATGCTAGTAACTGGGTTTCCTCTTTTCATGATGATTATTATTGATTCCTATCTGTTTTTTTGATCTTAAAAAAATAGGTCTTTGTAATTTTACATTTGTCAAGTTGAAATGAATTCTATTAAATTTGGATTATCTAATGGATTCAGGTAAGGTTGGATTTTAAAAAAAAATTTAGTATGAAGTTAATTATTAAAAATTCTATAAAAAATTTAATTGATATAAATATTTCACAGATGGAACATTTTTAAACTACATTTTTCTAGAGTATTTCAGCATTTTTGTTTGTTAATTTCAGCTTAAAAAATTCTATTTTAAAACACTTAATAACTAGTCACTGACATCACAGATTAATATAAAATTTCTGATGTTCTGTTAATTTGAAAAATATATTTTTCTATTTGTTGCTGTTATTTTTCTCTGTTCTATTTTCTTTTCATCTGTATTTCTTTTGTGCTTTTATTATTCTAAAGTTTTGTTTTTTTGCTAATTTCCATTTAGATGTGGTTTGCAAAATATTCCACACAGTGTTCTTTTAAAGCCCACATATTCCTTGAAGAAGAAAAATAAGACTTCAGAAACTTTTAAGCAATTCTTTGTTTTATATAGATATCTAAGCCAAATTACTTTAAGTATACCAAATTATTTTCTGAACATTTCCCTTCAAATGTCTTTATCTAATTTGAAGTATGATCTTTCATAAGTAGACATTATTTCAACCATTTATTCTCCATTTCCTTTTACTAATTATCACTCTACTTCACCAGGAAACTTGTACAAGTTATATTCAAGTCAAGAAACTTATACAATGAAAGACAAAAGCTCTTTTTCTTTGTATGTTAATATTGTTGCCATGTCAGTTCAAATATATCTTCAAGTTTCTTCTCATTTGTTTAAAAGATTTATCTCTTTTGAACATTTAGAGAACTTTAACATACTGACTTCCATCTAATATGGATTTTGATTTGTATATTCTTTTTCTTGGTCAGCTGTTATCACATCCACATTTAATTAATCTTATAATTTGTTAATCCCTCTAACACTCATTGTTTTACTTTTCTCTGAAGGAAACCATTTTTTTATCTTAACCAAATTCATCATTGTCCATTCTTTCTTTTCCTCATCTTCAATTTGTTCTTGTGGACTTTTCCACCATATTACTTTAACTCAAAAATCAGCTTTTCATATTTTTAGACCATCCACATAACTCTCTATTCACTTGTTTATTATTTACACATTTTATGCCAAGAACATCTTTCTTTTTTTTTTTTTTTTTAATCTATACTAAACCCATTTTACATCTATCATCAGGTACCTTCTATTTTGATTATTTTTTTCTTTTACTACTTCATTTTATGACACTTCTGTCTTTCTAACAGTGTGGCTTCTTGATTGCTTTTTTTTCCACATTCCACCATCATGTCTCCCTATGTCTTGGTTTGGTCTCTCTTATTCTACCACATACATATGTCTGAAACATTCCATTCTACAAATGGCTCCACATATCATTCACACTTTCATTTCTCTAAGCTTGCTTTGGAATGCTGTATTTTTTATTATTTTTTTATTTTTTGTTTAAATTTTACTTGTGTGTATGTATGTATGTATGTGTGTGTGTATATGTATGTAGATCATATTATTTTTCTTCATAACAATCACCAGTTGATTTGATCTTTTTCATCTTTATTCTCTAGTAATCACTTTACAAGTAAAACTTGTCATCATATATTATTCTTATTTCATGTTAAGTTCCACTGAAATAGGAATGAATACATTTAAAATATTAAATTTTTTAAACTTTTTCTTAGTTTTTTTTTAAATTTTTAAAAGATAAGTTTTTATTGATAAAAGAAATATATCTACATTATTTATATGCAGACTATTGTCCTCATCTTTGTTGTTATCACAATGTTTTGGTAAATTCACAAAACAATGCTTTAATCAATGTGGGCCTAGTGGATTAAAGTGTTAATTTGTGGATTTGGTGACATGGTAATTGTGAGTTCAATCCCTAGGCTGTGCAGTGGACACAACAGTTCAAACCTCATGATAACAACAAAGATGAAGACAAGAGTTCACAGGTAAATAATGGTAACTTCTCATCCCAGTAATTGTCAGAAATCAATGAAGACTTATTCATTTTTATGAATATTTAAAAATATTCACTATGTTATAGTATTTTTAATTTTGCTTGAAATTATTTCATATTCAACTGTTGATTGCTTAATAGTAAGCATACCATTTCTATAATCAAAATTCATAAGTTTTATATTTGGTGATTTTTCTAGGGAAAATAAAAAATGCTTTACCAGTTATCTGGATCTATTTTTCATTAATGGAGATGAAGTTAGTCATACATTGATTTTAGAATATTTTACAATTTCCATGATTTATTAGACTTGTACATATAAATGTAGAAAGATCTGATAAATGACGGGACCATTATAAAATGAGCAGTAAAATCTAATTTTATTGATCAGCTGAGTAGTAAGTATGCACACATGCAGAAAAGATAATGCACTTAAATTTTCAAGTAGACAATAACATCATTCATGTAAATCATAAAAAAGTACCTTGGCTTTGAGTGCTGTACTAAAAGTTGAAATCAACATTAAATGATGTGACTAGAAGATAAATTAGTTTTGTTATAAACAGGGCTAGAATCTCTATATATATCTGAAACAAGTCTCACAATATATGGAATTTTGAATCTTATTTGCTAAATAAAATTAATCTTAATTTAAATTTCAAAACTAATGCCAAACTGTGCACTTATGACTTATAATAAATGTGTAATATTTAATGATGACGCATGAGAATCTTTAGAAAACTATTTTTTTTTAATCCCATAAACAAAAGTGACAAGCTACAAAAGTGATAATGTATTCACATAGCACCTGGCGATTAATGTTTGTTTACCTGTACAGATGTCTGCTTCATCTTTATTTTTTTGTTCTAGCTTATTATGTTTGCATGCAATAATATATGAGCAATTTTAAAATTAAATGTTATTCACCTGTCTGTTTTCCATGTTTCATTTATTATTTGTGGTCTTTAAAACAAGATAATATAAAGGAGTGCTGAAAATTTCTCTGCCTAACCTAGTGTACAAACTTCAGAACTTTTCATCACCCATCATACAAAATTCTTAGTGTTACTTATAAATTCATTTGTTTGTTTATTAACTGTACTCTATAATTTATTTATTTTTTGTCATATATATATACACAAGTGATCTTGTGTGTGTGAACATATTTTGTTGCTAAATCTAAAAAAAATAATTTGTAGTTAGCCACCATCTTGCCACACACCTGTCTTCATAATATTTTGCTACTTGTCTCTTTAATACCATTCTGCAAATATTAAGATAAAAAAAGGAAAAACTTAATATTGTTATGTAAAGTCACTTAAAACCTTTGTATTAACTACCTTTAAATATACCTTCATTATTAAATATCTTTTCTATTTTTTTCAAAAGGGTAGACAGTAGAAGTAAATAAAACACATTAATTATTTAATAAAAGATTGCACTTTTCAGAAAAAGGATGTAAACCTTTACAAAGTTAGTGACAAAAAACAACAACTATGAACCAATCATTTAAAGAAAAAGTTATATACTTTAAAAGTCTTAATATTTTTGTAATGCTGTAATTTTCTATAATTTTTTGGTCATTTTGGTAAAAATAAATAAAATAGTGAATCCAAACATAGTACAATTTGAATATTTTCTTTTGTGGGTAACTTGTAATTTCATTGGTCAGAGCAAAAAGGATTCTGTGACTACTGAGTTCAGGCTTAACTGATTAATTCTAAAAATCTTCAAATGCATTCCAATATTGTTGACTTAATTTACAATGTTCCTTTTTTTTATAACCTGTACACTAATAATAACAATTGTCTTAGTATTGTTATATGTCTATAAAATGTATATATTGCTGTTTTTGCAGTACAAGTCTTCTCCAGTCTATTAGGTTCTCTTAAGCTATGAAACCAACAATCTTCCTTGACTTGCTTTTTGATCTTTAGTAGAACTACTTGTGGAAAACAGTGGTAACAATGGGCACCCATTGCTGCTTTATCAGGGGAGTGTGGAGGTAATATTTAGTTTATTAATGTAATATTTCTTATTACTGGCCTCTATAAGATTCTAACTTTCAAACCCTTCCACCCTCATTGATCCAGAGAAGTGAGTGGGGAAATATCCTTTTTCCACCCACCCAAGGGAATCTGTATATCAAGAATCATTTTCCTTGTTAAAAGTAAAATTTATATTTTTGCATTAATCTTCTCTATCATCACTTACATTATGAAATTGGCAACCTCCTTTGCCTTTTGATCTTGAACTAGTGAATAAGTTTATTGAACAATGTACTAAAATCCTGTCTTGAATCCACCACTAAAATTCACTGTTCTGTTGTCTTGATAGTAACCTCAATCCTTCATTTTACTAAAATAATGTAAGAAAATCAACATAACATATTTGTAGTAAGTTTGCTTTTGTTCACTTTAGCAAATCCGCTTCAATTTGTTTTCTTTACAGATTTTTATTCACTTAAGATGAATAGTGTCGGCAAAAAAAAGTAATATTTGAAGTTTGCTTTTATGCCTATTGAACATGATAGAACATCACCTTTCTCTTTATTATGTCAACAATGTTTGACTAATGAATCAATGACACATAGTTCCCTCAAGGTACATTTGAAATGAAAACAAAAATCATATCAATTAAAATTGGAATAATTTGAAAATAGATCAAGAATCAATTCATTGTTTTTTTGGATGAGCTGCAACCAATAAGTCTCCTGGTTATGAAATCTCTCTACTTATAGCAAATGTAGAGAAGAATTTTAGAGAAATTGTAGAGAATTTAAATAAGACAGTGATATCATTTTTTTTTTTTCTAAAAGATTTCTGGAGAAAAATAATAAGGATGTCAGTAACAAGAAGCAACAAAATAGATGAGAACAGCTTATTGTAATGTTAAAATCAAGGAAATTTACAATGCAGATGAATAAATATTTTAAGGGACAGCAACATACTTTCATTGGTATATGTAATATATATTGATCATGAAGATTTTGTTTTGTAAATTATTAGGAAGCAACACAAGTACAAGTATGTATGTATGTATGTATGTATGTATATATATATATATATATATATATATATATAAGCTTCAAAAAGCTTAAAAACTACTTGGACGAAATTCGGAAAACATGATGTTTCTGTACTATTATCTATATATAATTTAATAGTGAAAAATATTTCACCAGTTTTAAATAACATTGAAGCAAGGCACTAACTATATAGGTATTGTCTTGCATTGAAGGCAATAATAAAATGTATTCACAGCATCAAAACTAATTCTAAAGTGTTTTTTAAAAAGATCCGAGGAAAAAAATAAAGATCATTAAGATTATTATTTCATAACTAAAGTAAGTAATCAAATAACTACATCAAAAGATACATGGTGTTCTTAGAACATTTTCAAACAATAAAATTTTTGCAATTGATGGCAGTGTTGATGAATTACTTAGCTTATATTTAAATAATCAAATTTAAGAAGAAAAATAAAAATATTTTTCTTCATAAAATTTTGGGAATAAGGTTAAAAATATTTCTTTCAAAATGTTTACTCAATTTTACTGGTTCAATAAGTTTGAGGAAATAGATGCTGTTACACTTGTCTTTGTGTATCAGTTAAATTATAGATTCTTTAATTTAAAAGAAATGATTTTTTTCTATCAACCATTTTTCTCAACCATTCCTAGTGGATCTAATTGAAGTAGGTAAGTTTCAAAAACTTGTTGAAATACAGAATAATGAGATACTTAAGAGTATATGTAAAGTAAAAAGAACCAAGATATGGCTTTATGATGAGACATAATACACAATTTAAATTAGTTTGGCAAGGGAGTTCCTGATACCATCCTATTCCTTGTATTTAGTAGAATAGTTTCAACATTGTGACTTTACAAAACAGGAACTGACTTTGTTATGAAACAAGTAGACTTAAGGCTGAGTTGACAAAATTAGTATGTGAACACAAAATGCTTCAAGGGTTTTAATTGATTACTTTAGATATTGTAAATGTGATATAATTATACCTTGTTATTTAATTAAAAAAAATCTAAAATTTTCACATCTTATTATTGAAATTATTTAACCTTTTTGTTTATTTATAATTTTTTTATTTAAAATTCATTTTGGTAAATTTTTGAATTTGACTCTTTTTTTTCTTTTTTTCTTTTTCTTTTTTTCTTCTTTTGCTTTTTTCTTCATCTTTTTCCTTTTTCTTTTTCTTTTTTCTTCTTTTTTCTTCTTTTTTCTATTTCTTTTTTTCTTCTTCTTCTTTTTTTCCTCTTCTTCTTTTTTTCTTTTTCTTGTTGTTGTTGTAGTAGTAGTAGTAGTAAGGGTGAATTTACCAAATCACAGAAGTACAATATTTGGACTAAAATTTAAATATACACATTTGTAAGCATAGGAGATAGCACTTTCTGTAATTTTTTACATATGATTAGAGAACTTATTTTTAGTTTGATACAGGGCACATATACATAGAGAACAATTGGGGTGTATAAATATAAAAATGTATTATAATGTTTAACAGACAGGGAACAAGTACTAAAGAGTAACACTAAAATTATAAAATATCTTTATAGGTACAGATTTGGTTTAGCCAGTTTCTTTCATTTAAAACAAAAAAAAATGTTTGGGATAATACTAATGCTTTACATTGTTATTGATTTTCTTAAATAGAAAAATCTCATTTACACCAAGCTACTGTTGGATGCTTGTTTTGAGGAGAAATGATAGTAGAGACTAGTTTTATTGGTGTCTATTTGTTCACTTGCATTAGTGATTTAAAAGTAGGTTTTCTGTATATTGAAGTAGTAATCCATGAGTGTAATTGTTTAGAGTGAATGTTGCCACATTAATCATTTTTAACAAAATAAATTTGCAAATAGATAAGATAATCTAATCCTAGATTCGTAAAGTTAAACTTTGTGAATCTAGGATTAGATACCCATTATTTTCAGTTCAGTATTTTTAGTTTATTTTAGTTAATAATGTGGAGGAATATTTTCTCTAAATATTTTCTGTATATACTTAGATACAATTCACTGATAATAGAATTATTTTTACTACAAGAGGCTAGCACATCTGCCATTTATGAAATGAAATTCCTCCATACCTGCACATACAAACTATGTTTTCCTATGATAGTCTCAAATATAAAAATATATTCATTCACTTTACTGACATTGTCATACAAGTAGATGCATAGTAGAAACAAGTTTATGCATGCATGCACAACAAACATGTATGTTTTCTGCTTTAAAGCATAGAATGATGAAATAAGCAAATAAAACAAGTAATAATGTACAGTATTTTCCCAGGATCCAGTTCTTGTTACATTTATTGAAATCTATTGTAAATTTTATTCTTCCCATAAAAACACAACAGTGTTTGTTATTTATTCAATTATTCTCTTTGCTTGTGATTATCAACAGTAACCTTTTAGTGAACTTACCTTTTTTCCCAAGTAACTGACTAACCATCTGTGACTTGTATTCTTTTGTTATAAATTTTGACAACCCTCACCTTTCCTCTTAACCTTCTTTTCATTTATTTGCTCTTCAACATTTTCAACATTCCATTAACAAGGATTATAGTCTTATTTACAGGAGATTGGGGTGGGGTTGTAAATATAAATAAGCTGAATGATTAGAGTTTCTATTAAATAAAGTTAATATTCCAAAGAAACAATTATTCAGAAATTGGAACCCTCACTTAATAAATTAAGTATGATTTACTTCTTACTGTTTGTCATGTCATATAATTCATTAATTTGTTGTTTTTCTTTTCAAATAATCACTTGAGTATATTTTTCTATCAAGATTACTATCTTCATTCTAAGAAAAACTAGAACAAAAGTCTTTTATTGATTTGAGTTCTGATCAAATGACCTAATATCTAGAAAAAAAAATCATTTTGAAATTTTCCTTCTGTATTAAAAATAGAAAGAAAACATTTTGCAACAATAGATTAAGAACAGTTTATAAAACAATGTTATGGCAAATGAACATCTTGACATTTCAGTATTTTCATTCTTGGAGAATTTTTTTTGTTAAATTCTTTTAAACTTTATAAATCCAAATATTTATCTTAAAATATTGATTTTTTTTTTTTTTTTTTTTTTTTTTTTTTTAATTTATTTAAATACATTTCGTGTAAAAATTTTGAGTTATTGATATTTTAGTCATTTATCTTGCTTGATTTTTTATCTACTTTAATTTGGAACTTTTTAAGGTTTTATTTTATTTTTTTTATAGCTACAATCAAACAGTTCATTTACAAAAGAATTTTGTACCCCACACAAATTGACTGGCCATAATAAGAAACTTGTCTTTTTATTATGTATTTTAAAGGATATGGTTTTTCTTTCTTATTTGACATAATGTCATTATATCTCTAAATATTTAATACTGGATATTAATGGGTGTGGGAGAGCAAGGAAAAAAATGAGTAACTTGACAAATTTGAATAAATGGATGGCTTAACAAATACTATAAAGACAAAAATTGTAAAGGAGCAAGAATTACTTAGAGTAACAAGACAGGAAATAGGGGAGAGCCACAATCCCCTGCATTTTGGAAGGACATGGTCCATGTAAAAATATTGATTTTTTTTTTTTTTTTTTTTTTTCAGTCGGGGGATATAGCAATTTTAATATTAATTTTCACTCTGTTAATATTAAATATTAATTTTTCAAGTCCTATCAGGATTGTTGGATTGTCATAACATAAGAAAGTGTAGATCTTTAAAATAGTTGTCTCAATTAATACTAATAACATAAGATAATAAATAAATAACCAGTCACACCCATTAGATAAGCTTTGCAGTAAAATGAATGATTTTCATGGATTTTTAAAATTTAATTTCTGTCAGATGCAAAATCAGAAAAAGTTTCAATATAATCTATATTATAGAGGAGCTGATTCCCTGCCTGTCACACATTCTCTGACTCTGCATGTATGTAATGTATACATCTGTGTGTGTTCTGTGTGAATGATTTACATGTCCTTGTGCCATTTAATGTACACAAATATACATATACACAGAAAATTTGACTTTGAAATAAGACATTATAATAAAACATTCTCTCTTGTTCAGTCTATATAACACCTATCCTGGGTTAAGCAACAAAATCATAAATTTGGAGACAAGAAAAAAAATGTTATGAACAGTTTCATGTCTGTCAAACTGTTCTTTCCTTAAAATGTAATTTTAAAAAATGTCTTTCTCTTATCTACAGTAAGAGAGCTTTACTATCTTATCGATAATTATTTTACTCTGTTTCTATCAATTGATATCCATCTATTGATATCCTTTTATTGGTAAAGAGAGTCTGCCAGGATAGAGGTGACCACAAAGTAAATGTAAATGTTCAATTTATTAATTATGATGAAGTAAATTTAGATTAAACTTCTAAATAAATATTGGCCACAAAAATGAATTCAGGTAACAATGGCACAAGTGGAATGAAAGGCAAAAAATAGTCAAATTAATTTATCTGCTGAAAATCCATTTTTTTTTTTTTTTATTACCCCCAATAATAAACCATAAAATTAGAAGGTTTCTTTGGACATTTTGGAAATTATTCTGTAGTAAATAAAATTATTTAAAAAGAATTTAAAAAAAATTTTGCAGAAATATTTTATGCCTTATCACTGAATTAAAATACACACCCAAATGTGAACAGTTACAATTGGAATAAAAATTGAAAATATATAAATATAAGAAAAAAAAACTGAAATAGTCATCTGTGTCATTAGGGCTGATTTCCTTGTTTGGCAACAATTCCTTGGAAAAGAGTATAAGCTGAAAGTTTTGAAGTTACTTTTTATGGCTTCTGTATTTAAACTGAATAATATATATATATAAATACTTTTACAAATTCACACCAAAACAAGGACAAAAGTCCATATGAATATATGTCTGCAAATCTTTTGTTTTTGAGTTATTAAGTTTAAAGAAAGTTTTTGGTAGGTGGCATTATGATGCCATGTAGACTTGGTTACATTTGTCATTTGTGTAGATTAGTCTGTCTTCAATATTTAACATGTATAGTAGTGAGTTAACTGAAAAGTGTTCAGTTTAACAATGGCAGGATATTTACATTGTGAGCAGGCAAATATGATTTTTACATATATATGCAAGGGTGTATGGCTATATCAAATTGCATCTCCAGACTGAAGTCAGCTGAGTCATCCAAACTTTTTTGCTGTTTATCATTGTGTTGCTGGGACAGGATCCATAACACCACAAACTATGGTAATAAGTATTTTTAGATTGTATATTTAACAGCGTCTACATTAAATTTTAAACTTAATAACTCAAAAATGAAGGATTTGCAGACATGTTTATATTAACTTTTGTTCTTGTTTTAGCGTGAAGAACCTGACCCCCCCCCCCAAAGTTTGTAAAAGTATTTTTGATACACTGTGTGTGTGTGTGTGTGTGTGTGTGTGTGTGTGTGCGCAAGTATAGATTTTAATCCTTTCACCTCATGCAAGAGGTTATTGTGAAAAAATCTAAAAAAGAAATATTATTAAAGAGAGGGAAATAAAAGAACAGGAATTAAGGAAATTGATCATGATGATGATAATGATTGACATTGCATTTAAATGTTTGAAGATCAAAGTTAATTGGAAAGCAAAAAGCTAGAAAAGAGTTCTGCAAGTGAGAAGTGTGAAAGAAAAATGCTAGCATAGAACCTATTGTTATATCTAGCAATTTCAACTGTAACATAATGTGACTTATCTGCCAATCTAGTACTACAATTAAATTAGTGAATTTTAGGTACCACAGAGAAAGCTTATAAGAAGAATTTCTATGAAAATATTTATACAAAAGGCAGAGGGAAGCTACATTACAGTGCTGGAAAAGTGGTTGAAGCCAAGATGCCTCGTCAGGACTGATAACATTGCAGAATACTTCTTTGCATTTTGTTAAAGATATCTAATTACATAGCAGGAACACCATACCGGATATGACAGCAATATTTAATGAATGGTAGACTTAGAAATGTGTAAGAAATTCTAGCATGACATGGGGAACCAATTTTCCTAGCAGTAGACCTAGCAATTGATTCAATATGAGCTTTCCACTTCATGTCAGTGAAAAACATTAACCTGAGAAGGTGTAATGAATCACTACCTGGAGATTAGCATCAGCCATGCAAAGGCAAAATGGTTCTTTAAGATGATTAAAAGAGAGCAGTTTTGTTTTGGAGGCATTCAAATTAACAAGCCATTTCTTTCCCCAATTAACAGATTGGCAGCTGATCTCAAAAATTACCTACAATTTGACATCATTGAACCTATCAGACTTAACATTAAGACAGGAATATATAGTTGTATTATCAGCATAGATACCAATCAAGAACTGATGACATAGGGAAGGTCGTTCATAAAGATTATGAACAAAGTAGGTTCAAAGATAGTGCTCTGGATGCATTCACATTAATGTAAACACATCTAGATAAGTGACTGTTCAAGGCCACTTTCATTTCATGATTTGATAAGAAAGATTGAATCAAATAAAAAATGAATCATAACTTTTCAACTTGTGAAGAATACCAGCATGCCAAAGACTGTCAAATGCATCAAGATATTTTAAAGCAACAGTCCAAGCTTCACCATTCTTAACTAAAGCTTGATAAACTCTTCCAGCAATAATCTTTAACACATCTGCCGTTGACCTAGAGAAGCGAAAGCCATATTGTTTTGTATGAAAAAAACAAAAAACAGCGACATGCTTAATCAATTTGAAGTTGATATAGAACCTCTAGGACATTGCCAAAAAGAGGTAAAAGACTAATAGGTTAATAGAAGAATCAGATGGTTTGCTTGAGTTTTTAAAAATGGGAACTATGAAGTGGATTTCTTACAAGCAAGAAATCAAGAAGCAGCAAGGCATTTATTGTATAGTTTAGAGAGAACTGAAGATGGCTTCAGTTCTCTCTAAACCATTCGGGAGCACCTTTCTTTAGGACTATTTGAAGGCTACTATCAAGTTCAAGTGCTTTGTGGGAATCCAGTTTAGAGATGATAGCTAAAACCCGAGTAAAATTAGAAGAAAATTTATGAGCAATGCATTTTGTTTTATCGGGAAAAGATAACACATCAAATTAAGTGAAAAGAGGAGAGGTAGAGGATTTATCTCTATTTAACATACTATTACAGAGCCACTAGCAGTCACAAGAACCAAACTTGTTAGAGTAAATATGGTGCCTCATTCTGTCAACAAACAAAAACTTAGTCTCATTGACAACACTTTTCAATTATTACAAGCTGATACAGAGGCATCTATTGTGATCAGAACAATCATGTTGGTACAACCAGAAAGTGATTCCTGTGGGTTATAGTGGCTGAATAAGAACATTGTGGTTTCACCTGGTATTTCCATGATGATACAAAGCATCTATACCGGCTTTTACCCAAGAAGAAAGGAAGGTTGAAAATCTTATGCCAACAGGCCTCACAAAGAAAATCGCAAAATGAATTTCAATCAGTATACTGGTAACAGAAAGAAGTCTTGTGAATAAGGGGTTCATGTTTAGTTAAGTCAAAAGAAATATCAACAGATACTGCAGCATAATCCAACTTGGCAAGAGGACAGAGTTGTGATGCCCAACAAGAGCCAGGAGGGTAAGGAACAAATCAAGTAAAGAAACCTGTTGATTTAAAATTAGGGAATCAATTGGGAAATCTACTATTTGACTGAGAAACAGAGCAATACAAAATTGAAAGTCTGAATATTGGTAACATCAGTAACATTAGAATGATTAAGCCACTTGACATGATGAGCATCACCAAATGCAATGATGTTCACAGATGAATGTAGAGAGAAAGCCATTACTATACTGTCAGATATTTTTGTCTAATATGTTACAATCCTTAGAAAGGGAGCAATAAAGGAAAAAGAGGAAGCTAACAGAGTGCAATAATGAAAGTATAATCCAGAGACTCAAGAGACAATTCCGTTGCCATTAGAAGATTTCCCAGATGTAATCACCAAGGTTATGTATATGTATCCTAGAATCTTTTTGACAAAAAGGAAGATAGCCTGGCACAAAGAAATCATTTGTAATGGTAGACAAGTCTAAATTAGTTTCACAAAGTGCTAAAATATCTTGTAGACATTTCCAGAGAAAAGATCCGACACTACAGAAATTGGTATGAATGCCATAAATATTGGAGAAAAAAGTGGTGGTAGGGAGTTATATAATATATAAAATTATTATTTTATATTTTTTTTTACTCATTTCTTTTGTAACTGTCAGGAGAAAATTTTCTAGTAAATGTAGTTAACTGTGCTGATTCTTACCTAGGATTGAACTCACCATCCTTGTGTTATACTGTAAGTGTAAAAAAAACTTTTTAAGTGGCTTGACAGTTAACCTAGAAAATGGAACTGACAAGCTGAATTCAAATTCTGTGTTCACTATGTACTAATGCCCTTTGGAATGGCCTTAATCTATTTCTTGTCCCCCAAATTAAGGTAAAACAGCAGGGTAAGCTAGACTCTCTAACCCTGATCTCTGAGAAGGACTATTCTGTACTGAAACCCAGAAGATTGCTTTTGAGGCTATCAATCCCACCTCATTTTATGACATACTTGCTACTAAAAAAATGCAGCAGCTTCATTGTGATTGTGGCTCTATACCTCATAAGGGGTTGGCAGAATAAACAGTAAACAAATAATCATAGCAAACTTCACTTTTATAAAATGTAATCAGAATGTAATTCTTTTGTGCTCTTAATATGAATGGTAATTTCTTATTAGGAACATCTTATTTATTTTGATAAACCAACAACCAAGTTTTAGACAGAAAATGTTACTGAGTCAGTATTGTATATCTTAGTTATGTACACTGATTTTGGCTCCATCTATATTTTCTATATAGCTGTGTTAACTGAATTAGGTTATTCTATTGATGAACCAGGTGATGTAAGCTTGGATATGTGGGTGGTATAATGGATCAGAATTGTTAATCAGAGAACAGAGTTCCAATTCATGTTGGATTCATTATATTCACTTACACGCAAATATGCTTGGGAAAGGTATGAATGTAGCTCTTCTTCTCCCAGTTATAGGTTAATTAATAAGACTTGTATAACTAAACCATTATTATCTCAAAAAAAAAATCTTACAATCTAAATGTTTTCTGGCTTTAAATAACATGCAAAGAGTTGATAAGCTGTAGAAAATGAATGAATCAAATCAAACAAATAAAATTGAAAATAGTCATTGATCATAAGTTTTGAATTATTTCAAATTTAAGAATACATTTATATTAATAGTCCACTAGTGAATCTGGATTTTAGAATTTTCATATCAATATCAAAACCTTTTTAATGTTTATTATTTATTTAAGATGATATAAATAACTTTTGAAATTTGCTCCCAATTCACTATTTTGGCATTGGTAAAAGTTTCTGGTTATATATATGTATGTAAGATCATTTTTTTTCCTTTTCTGGTAAGATTATGTTTCCATTAAATCATGCTATTTTCTTGCTTTTGGTTTTAATGGCTACATTAATTTAGCTTTTATGTATATACAATTTTAGCCATTCTGTTAAAAAGAATTGTAATTTGAGAACCTGGTCAGATTTTAATCCTTTTTGAAAGATTTGCTCAATTTGTTTACTTTTTACAGCAAGTTTGATTAACTGAAGTCATCTAATTTGAATAAATGTACCTCTTTCTTTGAAACCTCCTAAAATAATCCTTCTCTCTCTAACCTTTTGAGTTTATTTATTCTTTTCTCAAAAATGTTTCTGATCAACACTTTTTTTCTTTCTTCTCAGTCACTCTTTTGATCTATTCTCATTAATCATCTCTCTCTATTTGTGTTTTTCTTTTATGTTTCTTCTCTTTTAGCAGTTGGTTTCTTTTCTCTTTAACTCAGTTTTTCTATTCCCTTCTTTTTATCCTATTTTTTCCACTTTCTCTCCACCCTGTTTTTTATCTCTTTTCCTTTCAACTTTTTTCTTCTCTATTTTTCTTCAAATTACTTTCTCCATAATTTTTTTCCAAATTAAATTTTGGTTTTTTTTCGCATGTTCATTAAAAAAAATAGGGACAGCAGATAACCGTGTCCATCATTGGATTATATACTAAAAATTTAATTTGGAGCTGTTAAAAGGCTGAATTATTATGAGTACCAAGCAAAACATTGGCTGGATTGTTTTCAATCAGGAAACTATATCAAATGTGTATTTATTTTATATGAAAGGTATTTAATTACATTATCTTCAGGAATGGGCATAAACAATTCTTCCGCCATGAGTTTTCATTGCTAATATCTATGCATTTTACGTTCTCTCTTTGGTATAAAATATACAAAATGGATTTTTTTTCTCATATATTGATTTTTTATAATTCATATAATTTGTTGAAATAAAATTATATTCATTTGATTTTTGAAAATTAAATAAATCCATGGAAACTATTTGGATATAAAATAAATAGTTAATTAAAAAAGGATGATTTTTTTTTTTTATCTATAATGTTGTTTCATGAATTTTTTCCAAGTCTTCTTCAGGATAAGAAAATAAATTCCCTTTTATCCCTTTTTACTAAATGTTCACACTGAAATAACTCTTACCTGAGAACCATTGTAATTAATATGGTATCTGTCTCAAAAGAGTTGTTAACATTTGCCTACTACATTTCATCCACTAAATGCAACCAAAATTATTATCAGACAAATTCTAGTTATTGTCATCAGATCAGATTTTGAATACTTGTCATGATACTTCTTTATTCACTGTGAGGTTACAAAACATCATGGCTGATCTCACTGTCTATATACTTTGCTGATTTCTCATGTGTAAATTACAAAGGAAAGTTCTTCAAATGTTTCTGATATAAACCAGTGAGTTTTGTTTCATACTGAAAGATTTTTTATATTTATTGCTGCTGTTTTTTTTTGAATAAAACCTAAGAAATAAACTTTAGTTTTACTGCAATTGGGGTGTAAATTAACAATATATTTCATGTCTCTCATATTCAAAGACATATAATTTTAAAAATTACTTTTCAAAAATATTAGATTTCTTTGATTCTTTTTTGTAATACAACTTATTGAAGATGCACATGGAAAAACATTATAGAAATTACTGCTTTCCTGAGATATACATGAAAAAGGCAATATCAATTTCTTAGTGCTTTCTTTCCTAGACTGGTTGTAAGTAATCTCAAATGAAGATCTGTATTCTTTTTAAATCCCTTTGGTCATTGAAAATCATGCTTTATACATTTTTTTAAAGCTTTTGTGTCAATATTTGAAATGTTAAATTTGTGTTGTTTTAAAATGTTTAGATGATACCAAGAAAGAATATGGTCATGCACAAGGCCAATGGGAGGATGACTTTATTTGATCAACACAAGCTGATATGGAACAACCCAAAAGTTTTAATGAAACCAGGAAAACATTTTGGACAACTCATTTTTGAGCATTTGAAAAAACAATGTCACAAATTGTAATTTAACATTTTTAAGCTGCTTGATTGCCAAACAATTTTTTTAGATTATTCAAAAATGATTACAATGAAAGCAATCAAGTCCTGAATTAACATATAATTAAATTAAGGACAATTGAATATGACTAATTTATTTAATTAAAAAAATGAAATTTGGAAAACTTATTGGATGACCCAATCTTTCAAACTTTGGTTTCTGCATTGAGAGGGGGAAGTGACAAAGGTAAAATGGTAATCAATGAACTTTTACTTTGAATACCCTGAAATTTCTAGTGCTGATAATGAGGAGCGAGGGCTTGGAAAATTTAACTCCCAGTACAGATTGAAGACAAGAAAGACAGAGGAAATAAACACATAACCTACCTAGCGAGTTTGAGTAAATGGATGGCAAAACAAGGTTTAGAGGAGATAACAAAAAGACGAAAACTATTAAGTACTAGAAAGGACAGAAAATTGTGGAGACCCATGATTGCTTACCTCATAAAAGGACACAGCACATAAAAGAAGTAATGCCCTGAACAAGTCCCCCCCTCTTGGAAAGCCAACTTTTTAATTTTCCATTTGAAAAATAGTGTTAAAATAAAATATGTTACATCAGCCATTCTATTGCATTATTTTAAAAAATAAAATTTTAATTATTGTAAATCCTTGTTTGAACATAATGCATGTTCATTAATACTAAAAAATGTTAGCATTATCTTTTATACAGGGCCTGCAAAAGTGGTTATGCAGTAGCTATTATGTTTGTGTAATCAATAGACACATTTTTTTTTTCCTATACCTAATTTTGCATTACCCCATCTGTATATCATATTCTTCTAATGTAAAATTTTATCAACATTTACTTCATGTTGTGGGCATGTGTGAATGTTTCATTTGCTGATAGTTTGTATTTTGTTTTTTCATACATCTTCAATATAAAACTACTTTTGAGAAAAGATTAAAATTTTTTTTTTCTCCCTAAATGACTCTTGAATTTATTCTGGAAATAGTTTAATCATCTGCTTCATTCTTTACTATAACTGCTTATATCAGCCATCATCATATTGCTAGTCAGATTTATAAAACAAATGCCTTGAGACCTCATTTTAATCATTACATATGTGATGAAACAGTACATTCTTCTAGTGGAGAGAGAAGAGATGTTTTCATAATTGTGATTTGTATTTTAGTATTAACTTTTTGAACCCATTGTATAGAGAAAAGGATTCCAATTTTCCTTTGTACCCACTGGCTTTACTGATTCTCCCACAAAGTTAGTAATTTTCTGCACTAACGAAAAAAATACATTTTGACAGAAAAAAAATGATATTTAAACATTAAATTTTTTTTAATTACTCATAAAAGGTTAGAAAGAAAACCCCATCAATACTGGAAAAGGCGATAACAGACTACTGGCATTAAAGAAACCTATTTTCCTGAAAGGATTGTTTTGAAGAGAAATATTTTATAAATTTCAAATGAAACTAGTACTGACTTTTCGATCAATGAATGTAAAAAATTTCCTTATAGACAAATGTCTAATATTACCATTACTATAAGTTTTTTTTAAAAGCTACTAAAGTTAATGTTGTACATTAACAATCCTTTTCTTTTGATTTTCAATGGTCAAGAATTAATGTATGTGTTACAGACATTATATTGTTATGATGCATTTAATATAAATTTCTCAACAATGTCAATCATAGAATCTTTCTGTTAATAAATTTAGGAAATTTTTGTAGATGCAAAAATGTTATAGTGCATATGTAATTTGCAGTTATAAGACTATAAAAAAATTTTAAATATGATATGAAATGATAAAAAATAATATACTTATGTGACTAACTGATATTGCTTTTTTTGCTATTTTTCCATTTTAATCAGACTCTTGTAACTTGTTAATTTGCAACTTTTGTAGAGATAATCATTGTTACACTCTCTTTTACCTAATGGTCTTGGTATAAATTTTTTTTTTTTTTTTTGCTTCCATAAATCTTTATCTATTTACTATAATTCAAAGCTACTCTTTTACATTGTCAGTCTTTTAACTGGATTCCTGTGTTTTTGATTCAATTTTTAAATGTCTGTAGATTTAGAAAAGACATTCTTCAATGGATTTTTTTAATTCTAAAATCAGATTCTGCATCAGTTATTAAATGATCAGTTTTCATAAAATAAACTTTTTATATATATATATATATATATATATATATATATATGGGTGAAGAGAGAGAGAGGGAATGAGCATGCATACCCTCTACACACACACACATTTTTATCCTCATTGGACCAAATTTCCAAAGATGAAAAAAATAAATAAAGTAACAAATCCAGAAGTGACCTAAAAATAAAACAATTGTTGCTGTTAGTAAGCGGTTTCTCTGACAATCTTGAACTGTTTTTTTTTTAATTTTATTTAGAATAATTTTCATTAACTCTGCCAAAGTCATGTAGAATGTTGGTTAATCATTTGTTTGTTTATTTTATTTATAGCTTTGTGATTAAACAAAATATAATAAATTTAAAAAAGGAAGAAAATCTGTATTTACCAACATGGAAACCATGTTCTTTCTTTTTATTAATTGTATTTAATAAACACAAATAAAAAACCTATAAATCAATCAGTCATTTTATTTTTTACTAGCAGTAGAGCCCGGCGTTGCCGGGGATATAACAGTAAGAGATAGATCAAGTATCCACCATCATAAAG